>JAHZMV010001335.1:0-14241 GCA_027743765.1 Coecobrya sp. COE2 | reverse complement strand
ATGTGCTTTTAAATAAATATTCAAAAACAAGGCAGAAACATCAGTGATGTATAGTCTTGAGTAAATATATGTTTTTTAAACACATCATACTTCCCAATCACAACGTCAAGAGATCATACACACAAAATTTCAGATACCGCTTTGCATGTATTGCAAGTCACATTTACCAGTCACACCATCACCAAAACACTGTAATTTATTGTGAAAATAAGCAAAGAAATCCCTGAGAGACTGAAGGAGATAAATAGATTGACCCAGCGAGCCTTCTAATATGTCCATTGTCAAAGGGAGCGAGAAAAAAGAAGAAAACAGGCAATCATGCACAAAATGCCAATTTGTGTCATTCATTCACTTTTGTAGCCTTCATTTTATTCGAAATCCTTTTCTTTGTTCTACTCGTTTTCTCTCCCTTTGACATTGCATGCTATGCTGACGCGCTGGACCTATCCACTCTGTTTCCCATTCTGACTAGACAACTCAGCTCGCAGGACTTGGACTTTCCTAGCAATCAGCCACACAGTCACATTTATGTATTTATTCCTTCCTTCAGTTTTATCCACTCTACAATATTGTGCCAGACTACAAAATTCGTTATACATAAACAAAGTCTGGTCCGAGCTATCTTTCTTCTCTATATGTCATCTATGTTTTGTTTTTTCTTCAGGCTACTTTCTCCCTCATCCCAACAGTATTTCTGTTTCTGCTCTCAAAGCAAAGTCGGTTATACAACGCTAGTCAAACAAAACGTTCGTTTCTTCAGCTTTCTTTTTTCCTTCTCTTATTTTATCTCACGCTCACATGTGCCATATGACTATGCCTTATTCCTTAAAATTTCCCATTGTTACTCTGTTATCTTATTTTTCACTCTTTGGAAAATGATCATGATGAGAAGGTTGGTGGAGATTGTGTGTGTGGTGGTGGGTTATAATAGAGTAGAAGTTTGCAGCATTTTATTCTACTTGACATTTATTTGTCATAGGCTCTAGGCTGGAGGTAAAACTTCCACTACTGACGATGATGATGATTAAACCCACATGAAATGACTTACATATTCCCATCTTCCATTAAAACACCTACCAACCACCCAAGCCCACTCACGCCACTTTCGTTGTAGAACGGAAATTGCCTGAAAATAAGGCATAAAATCCACTTTACTTGATTTCCTATCAAATATAATCAACTTTTCTTATTCTTTTTCCCCGAGTCTCTTCTCTCATCTTCTTGTGTCGTTCTTTCACTTTCATTCCACCTTTTTTACCTATATATTTCTTGAATCAATACCTCTAATGATAGTAGACATACCAAAGACACACAATGTCTCTTATAATATGCCATCTTTACGATGTGATAGGTGAACAGATAATATTTATTTTGTGAAGCGTTAGCGTGATGATGATGATGCTCTTTTTCTCTCCTTCGCCTGCCACAAAAAGTTACATGCGTGCAAACCTCATATTACCATCTGTTCCTTTTCTCTTTATACCCTCATCAACAACATCACCTTCGACCTCATCCTCACTCTGTCAACAAATATCTTTCCGTTTGCTTTCTCCTTTTTTCCATATTATTAATAATGAATGTATGCACGATTGTTTGTTTTAGGGTCCAGACTACCAGACACCTTCCAGTAGCTGTTGTTCATCAGACGGCGAGCTGGACAATGCTGGAGGTGGTGACACAAACAGTTGGAACCGAATGCGAATGAAAAAGAGTACAGCGAGTAGTTGCACCAAAAATCACCAACATCATCATTATCATTTACTTCACCATGAGGCGAAAAATCGATGGAAGCCCTTTCAATCCTCAGCGTCTGTGGATAAGCCCCCTCCTGGATATAATTATGTGAATTGTATTATTCAGCCCAATAATAATAGGTCTTCTAGTTGTACCGGTGGTGGTAGTATCGATGGAGCAGGTTGTGGTATCAGCACCGGTGGTGGCAGCAGTGGCTTGATGATGATGACTGCCTCTTATTCATCACCGTCATGTTCTCCCATTGTAGGTGGTGGGGCGAGTCTCCCAACAGCAGCAGGGACAACTGCATCATCTAGAACCAATAATCAACAAAGTAGTAGTAGCAGTACTGGTGGTAGTAGTATTTTCCGAGGTAATAATAGTAACAATAATGTAACTACCGTTGCTTCTGCTGCCGCAGCCACCGTATTTAGTAATAACTCAGCAATGATGAAAGACGTTTACTTGAATGACAAGGGACAGCATCATCAGCAGCAGCGTGACAGTCAATGCTAACAATTACTGAACATATTTCACTAATAATAGCAGTAGGCAGAAATCTATATGAATTACATGAATATTACTACAAACTATTGAAACTATACATATTATTGAGAATACAAAAAAGATATTAAGTATAATTTATTTAAGTCCTCATCATCAGTCCTATCGTTTCTGGTCTGACTTCTATGAAATGATATTCTGCTGCAGCTTTTACGTGAAATTAAACTTGTACATACGTGTAGGTAAAATACATATTACCACATCTCGTGTCACAAAAATGTTGATTACTGTTATTAAACCTTCAATAATAATTACTATAAACTATATTACAATCATTGTATACTCTTTGTACTACTGTAAACTAGAACTTTGTGTGTTTATATCAAAAAGTGTTACTCTCCTGGGTGTGTGTAAAAGCGTAATGAATTAGTTAGCATATGTGTCGTGTGTAGAGTAATTAAATTCGTAGTGATTTAGAGAGAGATAAGAAAGTCCAAGAAGCTATTAAATAATTGTATGTATAAGACCTACAAAATCAACTATAACTTTATTTTACTGTCGAACGAAAGCAATGTAACTATTGAGCAATGCAACGTCATCAAGGCATTCAAATATGTACCAAGTGACATCTCACGAGATCTTCAAAACCTCTGTGTGTAGGTTCAGTCTGACTGCATTGTTGTACACGAATGTGCCGTAAGAATGCTGACATTTTTCTACTTTGTTTCTACAGAATAATAAATATTATTTCTCTTGGGTTCTCCGCAAAACTAACTGGGGGCATTGGGCAGCGCAATATGATATACCTCTTAACCTGAACGAGGTTAGGCATGAATCTGTTTCCTACAAGATAATGAATGGTTATCCTTTACCCCACCTGACATGTTAAGACAAGCAAAACACAATGCTTCCAAGTTTCCAACTCCATTTAAGAAATTATGTAGTAAATTTTATAGGGTAACAATCTCGTTTGCATTTTAATGAACTGAAATAAAGGATTTTAAAGGTTTATAAGTAAAAGTTGAAATGTTACTAGATTTTGATTTCATATAGTATATAGTATAGTAACAGGCTCAGATAGGCTTGGGCTTGAACAACGGTGACCAATTTTAGATATTTAGGTCAGGGCATTTTCTCCTTTTATATATTCCTTTTTTATCCTTTTTTATATATTCGAATTTCCCATTAAGCCAAATTTTGAATTGGGTACTTTAAACAAAATCGGAAGGTCCAAAGTCAAAACGTTATATAGCCAATCCTGTTTAGAAATGGTTATCATCCTGACAATGAAATTTGATTATTGTATATGTACGTCTATTAAATTGACGTTAAAATGGTTATGTACTTTACTATTAAATAATAAATTCTTTCATCTTCGCTTTTGTTAAAGTCACAATAAAAAAGGCAGAAACAATACCAAAATAACCTTACGATGTACNTGAATTGGGTACTTTAAACAAAATCGGAAGGTCCAAAGTCAAAACGTTATATAGCCAATCCTGTTTAGAAATGGTTATCATCCTGACAATGAAATTTGATTATTGTATATGTACGTCTATTAAATTGACGTTAAAATGGTTATGTACTTTACTATTAAATAATAAATTCTTTCATCTTCGCTTTTGTTAAAGTCACAATAAAAAAGGCAGAAACAATACCAAAATAACCTTACGATGTATGAAGGAATCGGCAAACTCATATAGGAACATATTATTGATTGTTGAAATGACAAGACAAGAATTAAGATTCATTGCTGATTATGCGCTCATAAAGATTTATATGAAAATGTGCTGTGTACAAGTCACAAGTACTTGTGGATATTTTAAATGGAGACATTTCATTGATAATAAAAAACGCTAATAGCCATTTTTAAAATACTAATAATGTCAATTTGATATAATCTAAACAAATTGCTATGTTTGGAATTGATCATGATCTTGCACAGAGGACTACATTTTTGTTACAAATTGTTTCTATTTTCCGATTACTTAAGAGCGACATTATTTAAAAGTATCCAATCAATAATCTCGTATGTAGGTTTTGGTTAACTTGATACGTTAAATTGATCTGAATCTATGAACTCGAGAGTATAATGCGATATTATTAGTATCAAATGAGCATTTTGTTGTGCAATACTGCCTATCAACCATGATAGGCAATAAATTAATATGTGCAATGCAATACCCGACATTTATAATGAAACTCCCTTTATTATGTAATAATTCTTGTGTGAAATGTGAGGAAAAAGATATAATTTATCAATTGTTTTAAGTTTACTATTGTGCTAGGAACGTTTGAGTTATCATATCGTCTTTTATTTTTAATTGAACTGTTGGAAAAGACGTATATCTAGTTCATTTGATAGCAGTAGTAAATAAGCCGTTACGTAAAAACAATGTAAAGAGTCTCCTCCACCCTTCCATAAATGTAAACTGTGTAAGGAACTGAACCGCGTAACGTGAAATTAATGTTACTTTGGTGTGTCCTTTTGGGGAAAATCTCTTGAACTGGAAAATTATATACTGAAGATGTTAAAAATAAAAAAGACTGAAATTGTCTACTAAAAATTATACGTTGCTAATTGTGTATAAAAATTTTACGATTATTTCATTAAAATAAATCGGAGCACGTCCCATAAATTATTTCATGAAATAAATTGAAGTACTGCGGGTCCATTTTGGAAATGTGAAGATTTCATAATTTTCTCCGGGGGATATACATAGTTATGTGATGAATTCGTATAAATGATCCAATAAAATGATTATATGCCCCCTATCTTTGAAATGTTTCAGATTTTGAGAAAAAACGACAAAATATTTTATTTTTTACCACCATATAACATTATCATAATATTAATTATTATAATATGCTTATGTACAGTAGTCTGAAGTAATAAATCAAATTTTCCCAAGTTTCCAAATCAGTTTTTTTGACAGTGATGCACAATGATCAATGAATTATCCGTATTTACTTTTATAGTTCTTTTTTAAATCTGAGTACTTTATTCGCGATATTAATTTTTATGCTGTGTTATACGATAATAATTAAGTAATTAATAACAAGAAGTCTTCGAAATAATCTGTTGCACATTTCTTATAGAAATCTGACCGCGATGATAAATACAAGTCACCAATATGATTTTATGACATTTAAAAAATCTAAAATGACAAATTCGCATACAATAAGTAGATCAACACAATAACGATCATCTACATACAACAATAAATGTGTGCTTATAGTTACAATAATTTCCATCAACTTACTTAGTTTACTTCATTTTACACACACACTCGATTCGTACATATATGTACTATTTCACACTATATTACATTTTACATTTACATAAATACCTTCATATAGTCAATAGTTGAACATGAACATTTTGATAATAATTTCGCTAAATTCCTAAAAACTAATATATAGTCTATAAATTACATTATCATAACATATGCTTTAATTTAAGTTTGCATTACATCTTTAGTACAACAACAGGTAATAATACTTCACGTTTTTTAGATCTGTACTTGAGTTATCATAATAGTTATTATAATTTATTTGCTTTTTTAAATGCCTATCAAAAACTCATTCAAATCAAATCATTTCAATATCTATCATATTCCTTTCTTGCTTTACAGAAACAGTTGTTTACTGACTATTATAACGCACGTCTTTATATTTTATATAAGGTATATATAGCGGCTAAAAAGTATTAAATGAAAACGGTAAATAAAGTTCTGTAATAATGTACGCGCTCCAAAATACTTAAGTTATCATTTAAATATACTTGGCTTACATGATATATATTTTCCATTTGGTATTCTTTGATGCATTTTTTCATTTTAAAAATTAAAACAAATCATTACCAGTATTCAGTTTCAGTGTATTATGTAGTAAGAAATCTGTTGGAAAAAATTAGAGCAAAATCAGCTTTTAAAAAGCTGGACAATATATGTATTTATATATTCAATATTTGTTTATATATATTTGTAGATTCATGCGCATGTCATATTCAATGCAATTTCTAAATGATAAGTACATTTTAACACCTGCACAACAATCATTTTATATTAGTCACAATTAAACACACACAGTTTCATAAACGTTCCCGTAAAACAATTGTATACATTTGTTTGAAAACTGGATTTTAATTGTGTAATACATAATACATTGCTAGTAAAATTCCTAGTAAAATTGCTAGTAAGTTTCTTTTTTCTCTTGTTTAGGCTAAGTTTTTCTTAGTGGAAAAATGAGGAACTTAAATTTATATATTTTCCTTAATGATAGATTATTATATTTTATTAATGTAGCTTTTCTTTCGTCATTAAATAATTTCATTTTCTGCGGTTTACAGCATAATACACAACAATACTGATTCTAAAGCCTTTACTGTTTCAAATTATACCAAATTCATGAAACTGATTTATCTGTTTTTACATTATTGACTCATTTTGTCGTAATTAGACCAATGAAATGTGACATGCATTTTAAGTTTTTCGTTAGTTTAATTGATTTTTAAAATTAGAATATTTGAAAATTTCATAATTTACCTCTATTAAATTTTAACAGTCTAGTACTATGTAGTTATATTTTGAATAATAGTTGATAACAATGATTTTTTTTAGAAATATTCACAATAAGTTCAAATAGTATACTTGTTTAAGGGTATCAATACTTTATCGAATGATTATGATTTTTATTAATTTAATTTTCATTACATTAATAATTGTATAGTGAGTGTACTTTATTGAGTACATTGGTTGATGAAAAGACAACTGTTTCTTCATAAATTGAATTTTAAGTTTTTAACCTTTCTCTTAAGATAATTAACTTTCATGTGTTGATAGAAGAGATAAATATTTTTCTCTAAAAATGCTTCACAAAATCGAAATCATAAAAAAGTTTAAATGAGAAGCGTCTAAAAAATATTTTTACTTGAATGTATAAAATTTTTTACTTTGAAGAAAGTTGTTTGGCAAGTTCAGTATATTTGATAAATTTGGAAGTGGGTGAGTCTGAATTTGAGTTGGTGGAAGTGCTATTGTTATTAGCAATCTCTGTGTTTGAGGAAGAAACGAGAGATGATGGGATTGTCGTTGGACTTTTCTCTTTGATGAAGTGCATTTTGGCTAAATGGTGACGGTATGCTCCTTTAGAGAGGAACGGCGTGTCACAAAATGTACATTTGAAAATCTGATCAGCGTTACCACTACTGCCGCTTCCATTGCCACCTCCTCCTCTTTCTGCAGTGGTAGATGAGGCAGAGCTTGATGGAGATTTGCTGGGAACATCAGCAGTTGCGGGCCAACAAGGTGGCGTGGAAGACGTCGCTCGGGATCCAGGTGTCATGATGCGATCTGGGATGAAAAATTGATTGTTAAATTTAAAAATGCATATGAAATACGGTAAGTGGTGGTTTTTATGTGGATGACATGTATTTACTTTTACCTGGCGAGGTGGCATTAAAAGGACCATCTCTGAAGGAATGATTAGAGTGGTTGCTGTTTGTGCTGGTAGGCCTTGAAGCATTGGCATTCGTGGTGGAGACATCTGCCTTTATATCACACAGTTTTTGCAACGCTGCCAATGCTATAAAAATAAATTAATAAGAAAAATTAAACATTAACTATATACAAAACTACAAATTCACTATGTTATGCTAAGTTTATCACAGGGTTCACACCTCTCATACACTGCTTGAAATTCTAGTCTAGTTTAAAAAAATTTACCACGCCCCTCTCTACGCTCGTACTTGAAATTCGACATTTTCAAGCAATTTCAAAGTGGACATGACCCCGACTATTCCAACCCACCACTACTTTTCCTTTTTTATTTAGCTTTGTTAAAACGATAGAAAACTAAACCACAGAACAGAATAAACGTATCACACTGATGTGGTTTGAGTACTTAGCAAAGTTTTTGGCGCTTAGGCTACGTATACGCATTCATTTCAAATGATTATTATATTCACTTACGATGATGTCCTTGTTGACTAATGCCAGTGTTGGTGCCAGAACCACTCTTGCTTCCGGAGCTCAAATGATCTGAGTGATTACCTGAGCCACCACCACCGCTTCCTCCAATGGATTCAAACATGGAACTCAGAGCTGAGAGGCTGCTTTTGCTGCCTTCGTCTTTGGCTTGACTATTGTTAGAGTTATTGTTTGAGTTGTTTGGTGGGGGCGAAAGAGAGTTTGACGAAACTGTGGACCGTGCAGGCGACAATGCTGGAGAGCAGCCGGACTGTGCCTTGGTTAATGAAGCCTCCTCTGACTTGTCTGATGAGGAAGTACTTCGTGGTCTTTGGGATGAGTACTTGGGAATGACTTGACTACCTGAGGAGGGTGGACCTCCGAGACTACTAGGAGTGCCCACCATAGGAGGATCAAGAATCAACGGCTTCGTGTAATCTACTGACTCGTCGATTCCCAATCTCTTGAGAATGCTAAAAATGTAAAGAAAATTGAATAAGTTAAATTTAAATGCTTTCTCCCATAAGAAGTCATGCTTCAACCAACTATGTATTTACCTTGTTGCACCTAAACCAGGACTTGTACAATTTGGCGAATTTCCAGTGGGACCTCCCCCACCCGATGAGTTATTGCTCGGGGTAGCGGATCCTCCCCTATTCCTGTAGTCAAATGACTTCTCTATCATTTTTTCGATTGCATTGATTACTGAAGACGATTCGTTCCCTTTATTCCCAGAGTTGTTGTTAGTATTGCTGTTGGAATCCTTGTTACTGCTGGATAGATCTTGAACTCCAGGAGGAGGTGATCGGTTCTCCTCTGAGGTGGCATTACTAGAACTGTCAATGGATCCTGTGGACCTACTGCTCACAACCATTGGTTGGCCTGTCATTGAGTTCCTGCGACCTCCATCCCTCCCTCCGACACCACCAACGGCTCCAATGCCCGCACTTCCGGTGTCACAAACTGTCACATAAAAAAGTAAAAATGTAATTATGCTAGCACGAAAACGCTAGACTTTTAGTGGAGAAATAGAGAAGTTAATTTGTACATAAGACAGGATACAACACGTTACATGAGGATATAGCTTGACTTGATTTTTTGCATAGTATTTGCACCAAAGTAGGCGAAAGGATAATGGAAGTTTGTGTAATTTTATTTACCAGATAATTGTTACGAAGTCAATTCAATCGAGCATATTTAAGATATTTTAACTGTGCGCCAATCAAATTACAAGATAAATTAGCGTTTCATACATACGTTTAATTGTGTAGTGACTGTTAGTTGACTAAAGTGTCAAGATGAGTGAACGTAAGAAGTTGATCATGTGCAAATTCCCTGATTGCAAGATGATTACTAATAGTAGAGACAGTATACGCAAACACAATCAACTGCACTCAGGTCCTGTAACTTGTAAAAGTTGTGGAATAACATGGCCTAATGTGCGCGCACACGACCGTCACGTGAAGAATGGCTGCGAGAAAGGAAGATATTCTCAACCGACCAGTAAGTGACAAGTTTCATGTTAATTAAGTACAATACCGGTATTTGCCCTAATGAACCCTAATTTGTGTGCTACCTAAACTCATGAAGTCGAAATTTCCCTTTTACAGTAGCCCCAAAAGCCGAAGAAAGAAACGGAATGGGTTATACATATCCAGGAATGACGTTGGAAACATCATTCGAGCACTCCAAACGAAAGAAGTTCAACCGTCCTCTAGGATATGGAATGACGTAAGTAAAATACTTTTTTAAATGCTTTTTTAACGTCAGTCTCCAATTCCCCAAGATAAAAATAATGCATTAAATGTAATTTCAACAGTTCCGTGGTATTTTCAACTTCGCAAACCAGAAAATTATGGATTATGGCGCATTTTAAAGTAAGATGCATGACTGTTATCGTGTTCCAATCGCTGTTAAATATAAATATAAGATAAATATTGAGGAACTTTATTGTGATCCTTTCCTCCTGGCTGAAGAAAGCGGAATGCGCTTGGTGGCCGACATGACCCTGTTCGCTTCTATCAATGAGATTCTCAACGAGGACGTGATTGGTGACGAATCATGCCCATAAACGAAGCTTTTTTTAAATTATTTGAAAACTAAACGGCAAGACAATTTTTATAGCTAAAAAATTGCAATACTATAAACTGTGTACGAATACCCTGTATATTATTTTACCCTCACGTTGACAAATAGAGTTATTAAGAAAAAGCATAAAACAATTTGTAAGTTTTATAACAATAAAATAAAATAAATATAAAACAATTATTACCTCGCAAATGGTCTACAAACATGGGAGCAGGAATCTTTTCGTTGCATTTTTCGCAAGTTATTTTAATCTCCTTTTTGTTCATTTCAGAGTTGGCCCTTTCCAGTTCTAATAGCTTACGGACTGGAAGACTCTTCTTGCGCTTTTCTCGAGACTGACGCCGCCTTGAGCCAGACTCGGTAATGGAGCGCATGATGTGCTCCTTGTAGTGGGAGTTCTTCACCATGTGGTTGGAAAGCTCCTTCAAAGAGCTGAAAGCCTACACATGAAACACATTAAATCATTTAGATAATCTCGCATAATTGTATAAACTCCAATTATATCGGCTTTTCAATTTAATGATTGTATTTACCTGATCGCAAACTTTGCAGGTAAGTACGGCAGACACATGAGAATTGGATGAGGGTGATTTGGAGTCCTCGGCGGAACGCCATGAGATCAATTGTTCTTGAGAGATAATGTTAGTGTAATGCTGAGTTTGCTGCATATGAGCGGTCATTTCTGCCAGTGATCTGAAAGTTTTTATTTTAAAAAAGTGAAAAGATTTTTTGTATTTCGAATATAAAGAAAAAGAATAGTAATGAAGGTTAATATTAAATTACCTGAAACTTTGACCACACCACATGCACTTTAAGATTTGTCGGGTTTGCTCTGCACCTTTCCCCAGCCAGACGTCTTGGCCGCGAACAAGTTTCCGAGGCAGTTGTACAGTTTCTATACACAAACGAAGAAAATGATGACATTGTTGGAACTGGTAGTTTGGAAGATTTTTTGCTAAGAGCCTGCTTGCTTCAAGTAAACTACATACGCAAGGCGGCTTAACAAGGTTAAAATAAAAAGTTACCTAAATCGTTTGAACCATCTTGAGTGTATTTGAGCTGAAACATACCTTTGAGCAAGAGAGACGAGTCCTGCTGTGATGAAGGTTGAGGTGGCTGTTGTTGGGGTGAATGTGAAGGGGGCTGAGAGGTGGGTTTTCCAGGGGGTGAAATAGAGTTAACTGGAGGCCCGCCTGGAACGCCATGTTTGGTCTCTTTCATGTGAGTGCTTAATGCGCTTAGGGAGGGAAATGTAAGTCGGCAGCAAACACATTTGAGAACATCCCGAGTTCCACCCGAGCTTTGAGCAAGCCACTGAGCTTGCCAAGGGGAACCTGCACCAGAGCCTAAACGTTACAAATTTATAGTTTTAAACTTAATCTATGATACTATTCTGTTAGTACATAAGCTTTAATTGTTCCTTTGTTTTGGCCTTACCACCCATTTTCCCTTTGCCTTTTCGTTCAGGAACGGAAAAGTTTGCGGCGGCTGCTGCAGCGGCTGCCGAAGTCGGTGGCCTGCTTGTCAACTCTGACATTTTCTCAAGGGCCTTTGAGCTCAGGTCAGCGATTGGAGGACTCTTGAGGCTTGGACTAGATCCATTGTTCCAGGGTCCATCACTCCAAATTTTACTTGGGATTTTGCGTGGTAGACCAAGTGGGGCAACTTGAGGCGGTAGACCTGGCACACCACCTTTATGATGGTGATGATGGTGATGATGAGAAGAAAGCTTTTTACTTGACAAGTCTAGGGGGAATGATGAGTCTGAGGATGCTGCCACTGCTGCAGATGTGATGGCATTTACAACAGCAGCAGCAGCCACTGCGGCAGGTAATGGCAACGTTGGCGAGGGTGACGCCGCTTTTTGACTAAAGTCCAGAACACTGGTAACGTTGTTTGCTGGAGGTCTGCGTAGAAAATAGTAAATATTTCCGACATTGATAGATTGACATATTGATCCCACCTTTCGAACCCCCTAAATAATAATATATAGTTCCTATCAACTTACGAGATGGAGCCTCTAGAGATCCTGTCTGATTTCAAGTCCTCAGAATCAGTGTCAGAATCGTCTGACATGGCAGCCGAGCTAAGAGCTGCGGCAGCAGCGGCTGCTGCTGCTCGTCTTAATGGTACTGTCTCTTCATCTGAAGAGGAGAGATCTTCAAAAAAGAAAGTTAGAACATGTCAAATAAAAATGATTTACTTAATTACTGTATACTACATACCCTGGCTATGTAAAACCTCTCATACCTTTTCCTTTGGCATTTGGCTCTCCGTCAACTTCCATTGGAACTCCACCTGCAGCTGCGGCGGCAGCTTCTGCTTGTTCCAACTCCCCTGTAAAATTAAAATATACACATTTTTAGTTTCCAAGTTCATATATAGGTACATCTAGTGCGAATTTATACATTTATCATTATATACACAGCAATCATAATAAAAAGCAATCCGTTGGCATTTTTCTCTATCTTGATTCGTCAGCCGGGGTAATTAAATCAGGTTGGTCAAAGAAAGAGACCAAATTGGTAAAGAAAAGAATTGCTTCTCAACGAGCAAAATAAATGGGATTGTGTGACTAGACTTGGAGGAAAGGCATGATGATGACTCCACTTTGCTTTGATGATACTTTATATAAAAAATTTTGCTTGGCTCTTGGTTTTCTGTGTGACGATACTGATGATGACCACGTTGATGATGATGTGATAGTAAATAATATTCATGTCACGCGACTCCTTTGCCCCCTTTCTCTCTCTTTTCCTCGATTCATTCGACATCATCATCAGTATTACAGTTATCACTAACGGCAAGCCAAAGCAGCTTTCACATGAAATGATGATGACGAGGACGATACAATAAGAATATAATACAATATAAAGCACTTCACCATAAAAATCATATCTCCGAACAATGTGAAGTGCAAGTATAAAGCAAGCAACCTAGGTAAGTATGTATGACTAATGTATATATGTATTTAAGAGGAATGTGGAATAAAAGTGTGAAAATAAGGGCAGACTGCTACAGTTACAGTTCTATTTCTTACATATTTTTTTACCCCTTTCCGCATGATTATTTGTGAAGTTGCTAGTTTGATGGTAAATGGATGATGCGGTGGTGATGGTGTAGTGGCAAAAATGCAGTAGTAATCGTAAAACTGGTAAATAATATATAATAATAATAATGATCATATAGCACCATGCACCAAGCAAGCTATCTGTATCAAATGATCTTGATGATTGTCCGCACAATCGAAAATTGAGATCTGCAGGAGAAAAGGAATGAGAGAAAAGGATACAAAAGCTCAATCAAGATCTCTGAACGTGGATCGCGGATAGATCATCAAACACACCAAGAGACACAATGCATTCATTGTACAGTTCTTGTCCTTCGAGAAAAATAGTAAAACAATACCAAGGCATGCTATTAAAATAGCAACAATGTGGCGATGAAATAATGAGGGCAAGTGCTAAAACGTGCCGTGTGGTATTGTGATTGGGGAATACAGATTGGTTCGGAATGCTGTTCCGCCTTTTAACTATGGTATATATGATTGAAGGAAATGAATTAAGGAAATTTTAATACTGGTGTAATGCCAAATGTATGAAGTAAATCAACCTGCACAACAAAATGCGATTACAATTTCAAGTGCTACTATAAAGCAGGAAGATGATGATATAGAATAAACGATGCCTCACAGATTTCATTACGCAACTATTTCTAGTCTACTACAACTAGTTTTGTAATTAACAATTAAAATGTGATTGATTGATTCAATCAAAAAGCGTACAATAAACTTGATAGGAACGATCAATAACATTACAATAGCTCACAGAAATGAATTGTACAAAGTACGTAGGAATCTCAATAAATAACTAGCCAAATTCAGATTACGATATCTCCAGTGGAAATGCAATAATCAATCCAATTTGAACATTTGTGATAAGATAAT
>JAHZMV010001334.1:0-12511 GCA_027743765.1 Coecobrya sp. COE2 | reverse complement strand
ACTAGGAATTATGCAATTATCATTATTTGTTGTAATTTGATTAAAATGAGATCTATGGGAAATCTGCGGAAAACTGGAAAACGGAAAACTGATCATATTAAGCTATAGCATAAGAATGTAATCTTCTGTGTTACGACGCATGAATTTTCCTTGAAATGGCTTCAGCATCCAATTACCCCATTTCAAACATTATTGTACTATCATAACGTGTGTTTGACTTAGTCAAAAATTGATTGTAACTTTTTTTCATAATAAAAACGAAACTGCCCTTCACCCTTGATTAATCCATCAGTTATGCATTTATTCAACTGTCAACTTTAATATTTCGAAAAGTTGGTAGAACGAAATTGTGTAATCTATTCAAAGTGGAGATATAATTCAACCGCAAATATATGTACACATAACCTATCAGACATAACCGCAACGACTAACAATTTACAAAGTTCAATAAAGTTTGTCAAATAAAAACATTTTGATAGAATCTTTGCATTCTGGCGTCTGTATTGTTTGAAGAAGTGGCTGCGTATGAGTAGGTACATGAATGCATGCAAGGTTTAATAAAGCTCGTTTTTACCTAAAACTGCGACGATGCTAATTCCCAAACCGTTCACCACAAACTGGAAAAGAGCAATGGTTGGTTCACTCAAAGAATGATCAATGGTAATGCAATTGGACCAGTTTCCACTTCCATAGTCAAAATCCATTCCACCTGGATCATCGATTGCTGCCGTTGTAACGCTTCGATTCGTCCCAGTCCCTCCACCGTTAAAAACAGGATGATTATGATGGTGGTGGTTTTGCTGTTGGTGGAAGTCCAACATTGATTCATTATTTCCTCCAAGACCCTTGCCGGGCATATACATCTCAAATGACGACAAGTCATCTACCACGTCCATGACTGGGCTGGGATTTATTGCGACTGGAGTTCCTTTCTAAGCCTTTTATGCTTGTCAAATTGGATTGAACCTGAAAGTACAAAGGAAAAAATAGAAAAGGGTTAAATTTTCGGGGAAATGGTAAAGCAACTTTCGAAAATGCTTTTAATATAAAATAGCATTATTAGCTAATGTCACCTCCTCCTCCTCATTGACCTGCCCCCTTTTGACGTTAAAGAAAGCAAAACGCAAAAAATTTCTAGCGTCAAGAAAAGAAGCCCGATGCGATACCACTAATTCGTAGAATTTTATGATTCGTTACTTCTATTTATATACGCATATATCACAAAAAATCAGCACCACGTAATATAACACTACCTCTTTGATGTCAATTGATAATATGTAGCTCAACCTTTTGTTATATTTTTCATGCCAATTTATTTTGTCTTGAAGGTAGAAACACAAAGTGCAGCCAGTCAAAACAAATAATTCTTTATTCCTTTTCTCAGCTAACTACGTTTTTATTTGCTTTTAGTAAAAATAACCTTTAAAAGTAGAAAGGAGGGCAGAAAAAAGCTAAGACTGATTTATTAGATTTTTATGACTGTTGTGAGTTGTAAGAGAAAAGCTCAATCAGCACCAATAACTTATTATTGACTTGGTCAGTTCACTCACGATGTAGGAAATAACGCAATTATTTATAAATATAAAACCAACTACCTATATGTAATCACTAACCACTCAAATTAATAATAATAATCCAAAGGTGAAGCAAAAATTTTGTTTGCAGTTATAATGGAATTTTATTTTTCGGTCAGTTGAAAAATTTGTACATGTAGACAATTTAATTTACAGCTTATGAGACACAAAATTTTATATAATTAAGAGATTGATTTCAAAGATTAGTAGACAATTTCATCCGAAGTGCAAATTTCATCCTAAAGATGAAAGGTTAACACTTGTTTCCTTTTTGGGTCAATTCCTTTTGAACGCGGAGAATCTTTTTGTATGCGTGGGTGAGGATCATGTTAGCCTCATTTTCATTCAGAGTGACCCTGCATTCTTCGGTAGGTACTAATGAGTC
Organism: Coecobrya sp. COE2; assembly: GCA_027743765.1. Taxonomy (NCBI): domain Eukaryota; kingdom Metazoa; phylum Arthropoda; class Collembola; order Entomobryomorpha; family Entomobryidae; genus Coecobrya; species Coecobrya sp. COE2. The sequence continues at coordinate 10,552 of JAHZMV010001334.1, read as the reverse complement.
CGCTTCAGCCTTCAAGTCCCGTCTGAAATCTTCAATAAGATTGTTATACTGTTCTGCAATTCGCGACTCCTTCATACAAGCGTCCATCGCAGCTTTCTTGGTGCACAGCTCTTGTTCAGCGCAAAGCAAAGTCTCCTCAGCAGTAACCAGAAGCGGATTACATGACGTGTACTTGCAAGCTTTACCATTTTCTATGACTTCACGGAGGCGACGCAGCAGTTCCCAGGCGCATTGACCCTTTTCCATGGCTGTCTTTACAAGATCGCATCGTTTCTTCAAGCTCTGATAAACGTCACACCAGACTTCTTCAAATCGTGGAGAGTCCAAATTTTCCTCTTCAACAGCACAGAACACTTTGTTCATGAACACTTTGATGGCCTCAGTGGCATCACAGTAAGCTTTCAATGCAGCCTCAGTAAACTGGACAGCTTTCCCCTTCGTGTCCCGTAAAGCCTTTTCAAGTTCAGCGTTAGCTTTTTGAATCATTTCCTCTTCGCATTCCGTTTTTCGAAGGCAGTCACTGGTGTCGCATTTTCGTTCCACGCAGTCACAGTTCTCTTCGGCAGCACAATGTGCTTTTGGAAAGAATATATTTTCCTTTGACCATTTGGATTGCAGTAGAACGCCTCCTATTCCCAGAAGACCTGCTGCGACTGCCGACCAATAGATTCGTGGTTTACTGGATGTCTGGGAGTCAGAGCCAGCAAAGTGCGAATTTGAGCGAAATTTTGACATGCCAGCACCGCTGATCTGTGGTAAAACGAGTGTTCAGATCTATTTACTGTGCTTGATTAAACATAAATGATACTAATTGACAATGACAAATAATGAAAATTTCCACCGTTGACAAGTTCTGTCCATGATCGGACTCCAGCATGGGGTTAACAGGGGTCCTGGCTGCTCCTAAAATGCGAAAGCTAGAGTAGGTTCGTTCAGTGTGCCGAAAGGGGACCTTAGCCCATGACGCAACTGCTCGTAGTTTGCTCATTTTATTTCTACTGGAATTTTTCTCTGGGTAAACTGTTATGTGAAAGATAAACCGCGTGTTGAGTAATAATGGTGATGAAAAATAAGACAAGACTTGCGACTTCCGGTTTTGCTCCCTGTATTCCATCACTGTCATGCATAATTAATACCTACTTACTACTGCTTTCTCATTATGTTTGAATTTCCTCGACAACGTGAATACAGGAATCATTTTGTTGCTACATGATTGATTAGCGACTCGAAATGGGATGTCTTAAGAAGACGCTGAGAGACCTCATAATTAGCTTTTAACCTTTAAAGTACAACATTCCCTTAGTTAGTAATATAGGTACGCAAACCATACGCAAGCCTTATAAATGAGGTTTAAAATAAACTGAAAGGAAGAAGGTCACCAAAAAGAGACCTCCAGTGTTGCTAGCCAGATTGTTTTCAAAGAAACGGCAACGGAAGCATGATTTGTTTATATCCAACCTTTAAAAGCAGCACACTTGAGGGATTTGTGCTATTGTTAGATTTTACATACTTTGGTTGTATATTTTTAATACGTTAAAGAAGACTGTAGGCGTAGGAGTTTACTCAATTAACCTTTCAAAGGCTGTCTGCCTGTAAGATGAGGAAGGAACGGCTGAATTGCAAATCAGGATAATATCATATCACGTTACAAGGTTATTTATTGTTCTTGTTAACAAGGCCTTGGGCCTTCACAACCACAATAAAAGTAGGGATTACTGAATAGATTGAAAAGCCAAGAGCATTATGGGAGTCCTGAAGTGTTTGTCACTTTTTAGTCAAAGATCAAAGGGATGACATGACATGCAAGCCGATCTGAAGGTTTGAAATCTCTCCTTCTTGCGTACCTGATTTAAATTCTCAGATTGCGCAACTGGAAGCTTTCCAATGATACTCCTGTCAGTCAATCACTTCGTTCTAAACATCAAAGACTTATCATCATCATCAACCCATTTCCCGATTTCAGCAATTCAATCTTTTGCGTTTCATAAACCATGAACGTAACATTGAGCAACAAAGTTGTGAAATCGATTCCAAGAATAACACGACATTTCAATTTCTTTTCAATTTTACTAAAAAGAAAGGTGACAAGGTTTTTTTAAAGACTCCGCTTCCCAGATGCTATTAAAAATCAAATTTTAGTCACCCAAACTCAGATCCATCTGTCAGTCACAATCCATTTCCATGTGGCCGCTGCTGCAGATATAAAATACTTAACAGTTTGATGGAAACTTAATGCAAAACGAAATGGCTTTAAAAGCTTTATCACAAATTCTAGTTAAAATAACTTTTTATCAAAGTTTTCTACATTTTTGTTTATTTCTGAGATTTGAAAAGTTTTTGATAACTTTTATGTGCATATTTTAATGTGTGCCCTCAACGCAAAAATACGAAGTGATAAAAGTGTTTCTATTGAAGTAAATTTGCAAAGATGTGTGACTCTTTGGATTCGACATCCCGCTGTTTTTGATAACTTTTATGTGCATATTTTAATGTGTGCCCTCAACGCAAAAATACGAAGTGATAAAAGTGTTTCTATTGAAGTAAATTTGCAAAGATGTGTGACTCTTTGGATTCGACATCCCGCTGTATATGGGGCATTTCCTGCGACTTCACTCAAAATCAGTCCATTAAGCTCTAAAAGTGACAGGAAAACGTAAAAGTGAAAACATTCATCCGTTCCCCTTTGATTAACTGTAATAGACCATTATATTGTAACACGTTCCGTAGTATAGTCCTAATCCGTAGGTCACGTATATTCCCCATTTCCTTTTGAGAGAGGAGCGGTGATCCTGACATTTTTTTAATAGTGCAGATGCATCAGTCAATTTTCTTTAAAAAAATACCGTATGTTTCTTTTCCAATGAAGTTGTATCGTAGAGGCGTAGACACGTTCCTACTGTACGCAGAAAAGTCACGGTTATCTGGTTCGGAACTGCAGCATAGGCTCAGACACACATTTATTATCAACCAGACACACAATCAGTGGGACGGAGATCCTGGTGGCCTGACTGTTCATCCGGTCACTAGTGATGTAATCCAAGAAAAAAACTTTTGTTCCACTTATGATGATGTTGTGTAATGTGACTTGCTTTCTACTTCCTCTACGCGAAACGAGTGGCAAGGAAGAAAGAAAATCAACCAGAAATGAAGTTGATGCCAGTTCGATTCAAATCTTACTTAGAGTCATCATCATCATTGCATCTGAAAGGCGCAGGAAAAGACCTATTTTTCCAGTTTCCATTCTAGTGATCTTCAAGAAGACGAAGTAGGACGTATACAAGGCGTATGGTATTAGTTTCTTTTCATCAACATCACATCGTGCCTCCATTCCTTCATTTTTCTTAGTATTTCCACTACCGTATTTCAAAATCAATGAACCTTGTATTATTTTGATATCATAAATGCACGATCCAATGCGTTTCATTTTTTGACATTTAGCAAAAGTGAAAACTTACCAGTTCTCGTAGTCAATATAGCAGCTTTCATTTCAAAGTTACTCTGCATTGTTTACAAATGCATAGGCAATGAATCTTTGACTTGCAAGCGTGTTTGAAAATTCTTCAAATATACGTGCACAAAGGTGGATTTGAAAGTCAAAAAGTACAGATATGCACGTTAAAATGTTTTTTTGAAAAAAAATCATAATCCAATTTATTTTTAAAAGAAGCATTTCTTTCGGGAAAAGGTTCAACAAAGGCGCTTAACACGAACTTCGAACAAGTATATTTTGAAAGACATGCGTTCATTTTACTTTGAGCTTCTCATACTCCCATTCATGCCATATGAGAAAGCGGAAGAGAAAGTGAGGTACTTAAAGTTCCAATTCTGAAACTCGTTGGACTCATCATCGCAGTTAAAATGACGTTTTCTTTCGCATTCGCATTATCCTAAACGGCTTTCTTCCACTTTTATCGCTGCTCCTCCTTCCATTTCATTCGTTACACATGATATTACACACTACAGCATTAGCATCTCTCTCTCTTCAAGATTGCTTTCGTAAACGTGTTCTATCTCATCCCACTTGACTTACTTAGGACATGATTCTCTTCCCTATAATCCCCTTGTTAACTACTACCAAACCACTATACCAGTAGACGTTTCGGTAGTCAAAATCAACAAGATCGGGTCTTGAGCTGTGAGTGATGATAATGACGACGTACGTTGCAAGTAGAATGCAATTTGCTATGTACTGGAATCCCTCTGTAAAAAGTTAAAGGAAACCAATTTTCCTTCCTCATCCTTACACTTACACGGTAGTGACTAGACTACTGACTACTTACTTTGTCGATGATCAACTTTCACCGGAGTGCTATCCACATAGCTAATAATAAATGTCAACTCAACTTTATTTTCTCTCTAGTAATAATGATCGGATTATCTCGGAATGAAATTGGCAATAGGTAATGAACACTGTCTGCTGCTACTATTTGAGTTCACTGAAAAGATCAACCCAAATCGTAAAGTGATCGCAGCATTTAATTGAAGACAGGAAACAATAACTTTTCACTTTTCCCACTAAAAGTTTCGGAGAATCCGAAGTTTGGTAACGGATCAAAAATTTTCTAAGAATTTCTAGCTAACTTAAATTAACTCAATGGGGTTTATCACCATTTCGCTGTATTACTATTTCATACCATGTAAATATTTTTATTCATTTAATATTAGGCGATGAAAATGAGATTCTTGCTTTGAGAGACAACCTTGAGGCATCTAGTTTTGATGTTTATTTGTCTGTAATTTGCTTGTACCCAATTTGAGATTCCAAAAGTCCAAAGTTTGATTGCTGTCGTGTAGTTTCAAATATGATGCGATGCACCCTGTTTGCCTTTTAAAAACGCAATTAGTAGAGAATTAAACTTTTTGTATGGTAGTGAGGGAATGTATGTATTTGAGCAGATGTTTTAACAAACGGAATTATACAGTAAACGAGACAACAGCATGTCAGTAGTTCATTAGTTCATCAAATTTTTATCAGTACTTTAACGGAAATTAAAATTTATTTTTGCAACTCCAGCTTAACTTTTTTTTTGAACCGGTGAAAACATTTTTAGTACACATTAAACTTTTTGTATGGTAGTGAGGGAATATATGTATTTGAGCAGATGTTTTAACAAACGGAATTATACAGTAAACGAGACGACAGCATGTCAGTAGTTCATTAGTTCATCAAATTTTTATCAGTACTTTAACGGAAATTAAAACTTATTTTTGCAACTCCAGCTTAACTTTTTTTTGAACCGGTGAAAACATGTTTAGTACACATATAAACCTTCCTTGTGTGATTTATTCATTTCATACGGAGAAGTTGAGAATATTGCATTTTGGGTAATGGTGATGATGGTACCTTACTCCACAAAACTAACAGAAACTGCTTCTTTTGCTAGATTTATAGCCTATGGCAGTAATTCCACTATAGTAGTACCATGTTTCATTTGGAACTTTTGTTTGACGCATTCTCACTAATTGTCGGTCTCTCATTTTACATGTTCATCAAAGAGAGGAAGAGGGAGCAGGAAACCGACGCAACTTGTAACTTAGAAAGCTGATGTTCTTGTTCCGTTTGCACTCTCTTCACAAATGTGTCAGCGTGTTGGTGTTGTAAAAGGAGAAAGTTCCCTAGTTAAATGTAGACAGCTGCTGAAAAGCAAGTGTGGAATTATTTTTGTCTATTTTTATCATCCACCTCATGCTACATTTAATCTAATTAGACATCCTGTCAATATACTTCTTCTAATGATGATGAGATGATGTGCATTCCTCTTTCAGCACCATTTACTTAACTTTCGATTCTTGAATCTTCATCACATTTCCTGTCTATTGTACAAAAAGACAAATTGGTCGGTATTCATCACATTTCCTGTCTATTGTACAAAAAGACAAATTGGTAGGTATTTTAAAGAAGAAAAGGAGGTCAAGCATTCATTCATTCATTCCCTTTTTGTAGGCATATAGACTCTTTTCCGGCTTTTCTCCGCGTTTCTCCATTTGAAGCATCTGTTTGCACTTTAGTGCTCTTTCCGATGGACAATGGCCAAATCCACTTTGGTCTTGCTTTCAAAGAGACAAACAGAATGCGCCTCTCTTTTCACATTCCATTTCAAATGAATAAATCAGCATTTGATTTGACTTTCTTTTACTAAATTGATGACAGATCTCTACGCACATACCTACCTAATCCGATATTCACTTGTCAGTAGACACAAAGGTCTGTATATTATGCTCTTGTTATATCCCTATTCTCATCTACCCCTACTATTTTTACAATGTCATCATCGTTCAAATGTTATTGTTTGTTTGACAGGAAAGCAAAAAAAGGAAGTGGTTTTTTCGCTTGACCTTAAATGGGATTTTAAAGGACCCGACTTTTCCAGTACCACTGGCAAGTCAGAAAGTTAAGTAATGTGCGTTATATAATGGCTGTCTAGTATCCTTATCCTTCCGTTCTCCCAAGAGATTGAGAACCGAGTGTGAAGTAACTGGGTATAAAAAGGGCTCTTTTATCTTTGATATAATGTTGCGCTCCCTATTGTTCTATATAATTTTCCCACGTGTTCACAAGTGTCCTCGATTTTTCTACATGGTCCTCTCATACTGGACAATGGCCACGTTGTATGTAGTTATAATGGTCACATGGTGTCAGACAGGGAAACGGGGAACGTCATAAGGTTATAAATTGTGTGGCTCTTTAAAAGTATCTCCATGTTTCCTTTGACCGTTTGAACACACAATTTTATTATTTTTGTGATTTGTGCACGAATTCTCTGTTATATATGTTTTTGATGATCATACGATAGCTTTTTACAGTGTTTTATTATTGCGATTCTTTATTCTTTCCCGAGGTATCTATTGATTCTCTTGAGTAGTGGTAATGGTGGTAGGTATAAGCCCTATTTTTCCTTTCCGCCGCACCACCAACCACCAACACAATTCATTTTTGAACAATGAACAAAAAGCTCTCTCACTGAAACTAATAGCCATTCCAACACCGTCATCATTCCAGGGAAAATGTCAGCAACCAAGAAAAAAACTAAAATTATATAGAGTCAGGGATGGTAAACCAATGGTCATTCAAGCCCATTGGTGACTTTTTCTGGACATTTTATTTTTGCGACTGTGTGTGTGCTTGTATGCGTTCTACTCACAATAATAAGTTTTATCTGCTCGCACAATCAACGCAACTACCGCTTTTGTAATGCGCTGCTATTCCAGGAGAGAAAGGATGACGCTTTAGTGCTAATGGGGACAAAAGGCCAGTGGTCCACAGGGGCACATAGCACACACTTTGTATTACAGTTTCAGAACAGTAAAGCTTACAAAAAGGATCACATGAAAAGAACAAAAGAGAGAAATTTTTTATGACACTTATAATTCTTGTCAAAATCAGACAGAGTTGAGAAGAAGAATCACTACCATGCTACTTTAGTGGTATATAGCCTGCGACTTGTAAGTACAAACAGTAAAATGACCACTTCACCACACAAGCAGACAGAAATACAAGAAAGCTCCTCCGGAAAAAGGAGAAATGTCCGTTGTGGTTTTGGTTTGGGGAGGGCAACGTCGTTGACGTTGAATGGTCCTTTAAGACTTATACACATATAGCTGTATGAAGTGGAGAAAGCGGAAACAGTAGCAAATGAAAAGACAGTAAATTTTTTTGCCTTGTTCCAATATAATAGCGTAATATAAATGGGTACTGATACTCTACTTTAAACGCGTGTATATGGTAGTATGTAGGAGCGTGGACAAAAGTGCAATTGTCATCATTGTAATAACAATAATGATAGTAATAGAAGGGGCAATAATGACGACCAATAAGTTCTTCTGCGGGATATCTATGTCCACTTCACTCCACACCGAGAGACCATTTTGATAGAGAAAATTAAAGGAAAGCAGTGTCGACCAGGACAGAAAAGTGTAAAGGGAAAAGCTGCATGTGGCCTGGTCTGATCTGGCCTGCTGGGTGGCCGTATAATATGCATCATCTTAAACAACATACATATCTTCAATCTAAGCTTTCCCCATCCTGCTGGTTTTTATGATTCTTTGAGTGCGATTGCGGGATTTCTTGTTTTTCTCTGATTTTATACGTACTTGTAGACTTCATCCTCATCTTCAAGTGGAAGTCTGTGAACAAAATGCCTAAAGGCTATACATATTATGCCATGTTCCCATTTTGCATTGCATAAAATTGCCACTTGGAGAAAACTTGTTAGTCCCCAAAGTAAAATATACGAATTTGTTTTGGCTACATTATCAACAGAGAAATTAGGAAGACACATCTCATCTCATGATACTGTCTGCTGATGAACATGCTAAGGAACTTGAAGATGAAAACCTCCTCCTTATATTCTCCTTTTGTTTTCACTCAAAACGGGAAATGGGTTGTTGAAGTAAGAAAATATCAACTAATCGTAAGCTGACTCAGCGTAAATATAGCTGGGATAATGGGTTCATGTGTAAAGATGACACACATTTTTTTAGTTGGGTGTACCCGTTTTAGTTGGTTTCACCCTGTCACTTGCATTCAGAGACACTTGTTCACTCAACTGATATTATCAGGCTTTCATCTACCCTGTACATAAAGTATGTAGAGTAGTAACCCATGTCGTATAAAATTATTGTATGATTACATGTATATTATCTCTTCGAAAGAAGAAGAGAAACAAATAAAAAAGTAGTTCGGGGCAAAAAAAAGTCTGTACTTTTTTCCGTTTCATTCAACTGCATTTTATATTGTGCGTTAAAGCGGGTGCGTGTGTGTACCTAATAGTATAGCTTACGCAAAAGTCTAAAAGCTATTTTGTGTTCAATGTGTATACAAGCATTTTTGTGTCAGCATGCCAAGTACTGTAAAAGGCTATACAACTAGCATGCATACAAGCGTTTTAGTGTCTGGAACAATCCTCTTCAATTCCCATCTACCGCCTCTTTCCCCTTACAAGTACACAAGGCAAGACATTGGCACTCGCACCACAAACTCGTTCTCTTCAGGAAGAAGAACAAGTCAAGTCAAAAGTGCGTATCAGCTACGACAACTCACATAAGACATAAACTATTAAAGTAAATCCAAACAAAAAATGTTGTATTCTTTTCCGGCTCCAAAATCCGGATACAATTTTCGCAACACAAGAAGAAAAAGTCAAGTGCAGTACTAAAATCATAATAAACAGTAGATATGTATGTTGTATAGAGGAAAAAGGAAAATTGAAGTAGTTTTTTATATGGTGCGTTCAGTAAAGGATTTTCTTTTCTCGTTTCTCTGGGTGGAGGAAAATCATCTGATTTTTACAACCAAGAGAGGAATTTTCATCCAAAAAAAGAAAATAGGATTGCTGGAAAAGAATGAAGTATTTTTATATATGCCAATGACACAAACACGCATTTTTATACGCATTGGTTTAAAGGGTCTCACATTTTTTCATTTTCATTTTGACATGTGTGGTTTGGTCTGGTGTTATGATTTTTGTTGTATTTAGGTACACTGGTGTCCACTAGTCCAAAACCACTCCATGAACTATAAGTCCATGAAGTTGACAATTTTTCTGCTACATAAAGCTTTCTTGTTATCAGCCTGGCTGTTTTTTTCAACTTAGAAGTTCATGTACCAGAGAAAAATAAAAGCAGAAGTTGTCCTGCGAGTCCAGTCCATTCAAAAAAGCAACAAAAATATCACAAAACCAGAAACCAAGAGCCTTCTGCCATCCGGTTTTTATGCGTAACCTTACTTACATACATACATTACCTAACAATCTAACTACTACACACATGTGAACAGTTTTCTCCTGAAGAATTGCTGAGCACCGACCTTCAAAATTGAATGTTTCAGTCAAAAGACAAGGGAGAAAAGCACAGTCAACATTTAGGGATTTTACTCACATTGTGTAACTTTCACGTGTATATACCCACTTACTCGCTTACCCAAACTTTGTCCGGAAACAGGCACACGTGTAGAAAAAGTTAATAAAAATGGACGGTTGTTACGTTGTTCGTTTCCGCACAAATAGTGGACGTAGATACATTTCAATTTAATTTCAAACTATCCATGTTTTTTCAATAACGCCACAATATGCTATTTATATGTACCTAATCTTCGAATTTCATCTATTTGGTGAGGAGAACTATATTGTGCAACAGTAGTGAGAAAGTCGGAGTAGTAAAATGCTGTAGATCAGGACGGTACTGTTCAATTGTAAATTGAAACTTTTGTCAAGTTCCCTTACTTAGGAGAAAAGGAGTATTACTTTATTTATTTTTAAATCCAGAACTTGATCATGATGGCTCCTTCCTGACGTAAAGTCAGTAAACAAACAGGAGAAGAAATATTGATCTAGAAGCTGGATGGTTGTAGTTGATTGCTACTGTCCTTTCATTAGATTTTCAATAATAGAAAATGTCAATTGTACAATTTGGAATACATACGTTTCCTAAAGTCGACTTGGATAGATAGGCACACTGGAAGGAGAGCAAAATGAATTGAGCTGTAATTGAAAATAGGAGGCCAAGAGGGATAAAATTCTCATAGGTCAGTGGTCAATCGCATAATAAATGAAAA
>JAHZMV010001333.1:0-13506 GCA_027743765.1 Coecobrya sp. COE2 | reverse complement strand
GAGGAAAAGTAATAGACGCAGCAGCAATATGTGTGTACATGTTGAAAGTTGAATAAGAGCTTCCAAAAAGTCCCTTTGCGAATTTTGAAAAAAAGATAACGAAATACTACTCTGGGCATCATGAAAGAACGTGTGACCACATAGCGTGATAATGTATGTTTTTGTGGTGTGTATATAGAGAGTCAAGTGCCGGTAGACATGTCATGTCATGACTCATGACATGACCAAAGTCATGATGTCGCTGTTTTTCTGTTCCCTGATGTACATGTAGTGTATTTTATATTTTTTGAGAATTTGGGCAATCGCGTTGGAATTGCAAAGGAGATTTGTTAAGAGGCATAATATTTCTTGCTCAATAACCCTTTTAGAGTTGAGCGGCCAACGAGATGTGGGATGTGGAGTGTGCAGGAAGTAGCAATAAAGGGAAAAGGAAAAAAGGAGCAATAAAATTTTATTTAGTCATAATAATTACGAAACGTGTGGCTCCTTCAACTTTATTTTTCGTATGCTAAACTAAACCATTCATTCATGTACATCACAACAGGACAGGTGTGATGTCAGTACAGAACATTGTGGTGTTGGATTATTGTATACACGAACACGAGAAAGCACACACGATGTGTTTCTCATTTTGATGACTTTTGCATTTTTATGAGAATCAGCAGGTGATCGAGTACACCGGTTTGTCGGCAATTAAAGATGAATTATTACAGGATTTTTATGTATGCGGGGGAAAATGAGAACTTACTTTGTCTCCTTTATATGGGTGCAGTTGACCCGTAGCATATTTTGTACTTCGTTCTATCGAATGATGACAAACGAGAATTTACATGAAATGGATTCGCAAAAAATATTACCTAACAATAAAAAATGATCCTCAATGATTAGCAATTATCATATTAAGTAGTATCGTGCTGCGAATTAGGTGGAGTTTAATTATTATGATGCTTTGCAAGTGGATTTTTTTATAATTATTGTAACATTTTTGTTTAGCGAATAGTCATGAGTCATGATGAATTATCGTAATTGTGACAATAGCTGTGATGATTTAAACGCAGGGAATAAATTATGGAGTAATGAAACTTTATATTGATTTATTATATGTCATTGTACACAGGTGAGGAGCCCGCAGCCCTTCTCTGTTCTCAGTGCAAAGACTCATTCTCGTCAGCTTGGGACTTGATGGTTCATGTTCAAGCTGCTCACATGCTGAACATTTATCAGCTCAGTTCAGATCCTTCTTCAGGGGGTAGCAGTAGAGACCAATCGGTAAGCCTGCCAAAATTAAAAATTTCAATATACAGGGGTCAACTTTTGGTAGTGGTCAGACTGATCAGTCGGGGAAGCTTATCAGGTTTATGATCATCATTGTCATGGTTCATGGTCAGAGTTTACAGTACCTCGGTATAGTTCGTATTTATGATTAATTCTATGCAGAAACCAAAAAGAAACAAAATAAAAAGCAATGCAAAAATTCCAAAATCAGTATGATTGACTATAATTTGAAAACTTGAGCAAAGAGTAAAAATCAGGATGACATCCGAGCGTCAAACAGAGCCAGACATTGTTAGAATGTATCACAAGCACATGAACGGGACAGTTGAGCCGACTCCTTCGAAGAAATGGTTGGACTCACTGGAGGAACAAATTGTTCTTTTTCTCGGCAAGCTATTCTCCGTGAAAGGGTTTCAGAAGCCGATGAAAAATGTGGCTAAACCAATGGAATCCTGTGCAAAGCTTCCAACTGTGAAGGAACATGACATTGTGCTTTATAAGTAAATGAAAATGAAACAACAACAAGAGCAAATAGTCCATATTATTTTCGAGACACAGTTCATCTCTAAAATTCCCTTTTTCTTAAAATACTTATTTTCCACTAGCGTAGCTTCTCTAATAAACCAATTGGGTGGCTCAATGCTCAGCGAGGCTCTTCCACTCTTGGCTAATTTAATTTTCATGGCTAAAAAGGATTTCTCCTCTGTCAAAACCGCTGACGCTCAAAAACTCATACTAAAGTTTCAAGGAATGGTAACATCTCAAGCGTACGTATCCAGTGAATTGCCAGAAACGAGATTGAGAAAACTATTGGACATTGTAGACAGCATTCGCAAGTATGCCGAGTATTTGCTTCGCATTGGTGGATACAGTCTGTATGAAATTCGGATTATTTTATTCTTCATTTCCATTTGAACCACCTTCAAAATTCGTCTAAGATCCCTCTTGTGCTACTTGCCGTAGACTAAAACTGTGTGAATTAATTGCATTTCATTGATGACTATGTTTTATATATTGCATTTTATTAGGAGCATTGGTCGTTCTCCTCGGGAAATTCTCCGAGATTTACATAAAGTGAGGAACTCTATCGGTGGTGGTTGATTATTAGCAGAAAAGTGAAGCACGAAGCGGAATGAAAACGCTAACGATTTTGACACACTTTTCTCTCTTTTCTCTCTGATAAACTTAATAAATTCACTCCTGACTGGTTCTGACGGAATTTCATAATTAAACTATGAATTGAGCTCCATTAATGATTTTGAAACTGGAAATAAATTAGCAAATTTGTCNGGAATTTCATAATTAAACTATGAATTGAGCTCCATTAATGATTTTGAAACTGGAAATAAATTAGCAAATTTGTCCTTCCATCCAACTTGAGTTGCGGAGATGAGATTAAATAAAATCATTTATTTGTTCTGTGATGAAAGCACTGAAAAGCACCCGTGTATATTTTGTAATGAACAGTGAAATTAATTATCCTCTTACTTTGCTTATATATTTATGTACATATATTCATGTGAACACATATTGTACAGTAATAATGATTTTCCACTGATTCAACGGAATATTTAATTGCATTTCCGTATTGTGAACAAAAGCAAGGCTCACCAACTAACAATATATATAGGGATCATTACTCTCCGTCTCATTTGACCATGAATCACTTGATCGTATGCATTGTGTACTTTTTTATTTTATTTTCTCTTTGTGCAATGCAAGGCTATCAGTGGCCACAATAAACTGAGCAAATTTACGATCCAATTAAGTATCTTGTAGAAAGAACCATATTGGATATCTATCTTCTCAATATAACCCTGTTTGTATAACGTATAATTTTTATTCTGCTTTCTCCACAGGAAACACGGGAATTCAAGAATTATCCAAATGGACTCAATCCAAATGGGACCTTACTAATGGGCGACAGTCTGATGGAAGACTCTCATTGCCAAACGGATCTTTCTTCCACCGCGTCCTCCTCTTCCTCCTCGACAAGCAGCATTAACAGCTCGGCAGCACTAATCACTCCAAATAATCACCACCACAATCATCTCCTCCAACAACAGCAACAACAACAACAGCAGCAGCAGCTTCAAAAGCAGCAACAGCAATCCCTTCATCATCCCTACCACCACCATAACAGCAGAATTGAACAGGACTCTTCCACAATGACAGCAGATGTTTCCACCTCCACCGGACTGGAAAACATTAGCATGTCATCATCAGTGCACCATGTGGTAATGGCGTCAGGTGGTATGGGAGGTGGTGGTGGAGGCGGTGTTCTTACTGTCGGAAATCACAATAATAGTCTCAATAACAACAATAACAACTGCTTGGTGGACAGTGGTTTGATCTCCATCGGGGGAGCCATTCCCAATAACACGACTTCGGGAACCAACTCGCTAGTAATGACAAATTCAACAGGAGTAATTATGACGGATGGACACAACGGTAATGGAAATCAAGCCGGTCTTATGAATGGAAATGACGGCTTGATGTGTTCCTCTTCCCAGTGTTCCACAACTGTCAATCATTTGACGACAACGGTCACGTCTGCAGCAGGCGGAGGAGTAACAAATGAACCTTTCATTACTTCCTCAACAGCAAACATTGCTTCGGGCGGGGGTAGTAGCAGCAACGGTCAAATGGGAGGTGGACAGGTACATACTGCTAATTTCATAAATTCTACTAATAACAATAACAACAATAACTCCTCGTCATCATCAACATCATCAACTTCTTCATACGACTCTTCATTATCATCCTCTGTGAACATGGTCACATCTCAACCGATGGAGGCGTCTACGCAAACGCAGAGCATGCAAGTTGATGACTCTCTGCTTCACGCAGAGAATAACAATGGGCCTACGTCGCTAACCAATAATAATCAAACGATTGTTACCGGTGGTGTGGTTGCCACTAGTGGTGGCGGTGGTAGTAATGGAGGCGTTGGTGGTGTGGGGAGTGGAGCTGGAATACCCTCTAACTTTGATGAGCATTGCAGTGTAAGTGGACAGAGATTAACGATCCTTCTTGTCCTTTCCGTAACGAACGCATAGATTGCTTTTCTTTTTTTAGAAACATGCTTTCCTTTTCTTTCCCGTTCTATCTATATAAGCTTTACTGTAGAAAGTGGAATTTGAGCGGGGAAGCTTTTTGTACTCTAAATGCTTTTTCCGCTTTGATGACCATCTAAGACTAAAATGATGAGAATCTTGTTGAGTGTGGTGTGTACTTGAGAAATGTAGGAGGAATATATATTTCCATGCTGTTGGTCAAGAATAATACAGCGTGTTAAGCTAATTTAGTTCTTGCTCGCTTACCACTCCACTCCTATGGATCTTGTCGGATGAAACCCTTTTCTCTTTCTAGTTCATTCATCCGTTTGACCGCACACACAAACACATTTTTCTTTCTACTAGCTTCAGGTTTATCTGTGTGTACAAAATGAATATACACACAAGAGGTGCGCTCTTTTCTTCTGAAAATAATTTTTACAAAACAAGGAAGAGGATGGGAGTGTCATTAAACAATGTCCAATTTTTACTTTTTATTACCGTCCAATTACTTTTTAAGCCTTGTTTGCCTCTTGTTTAAATCAAGTGCTGAAATTAGCTAGATTAGCTTTAGTATTGACAAACAACAAAGGGAAAGGAAAACACTGGTTTTACATTTCAATTCATTTGCTAGGAATTTACAGCTAGGAATTGCTAGGAGTGTTGAGAGAGATTTGGAGAAATGTGTTTTAAAAGAGTTGCTAATATTTGTATATGGGAAATAGTATATAAAAATTTAACTCATTTATTAGGCCAATTTCAATCCTTGGTTTACCATCCAAATAAAATAAACACGTATATATGTATATAGTCATTTAGCTTCTTTTATGTCAGCATATGTAACACAACTTTTTCTGTTGTTCCACCGCCATTATTTGTGTACAGATACAAAGAATCCAGACGTTTTTCCAGTATACTTTTGTTACTTTTATATCCCACATTATTTGTCAGTTCTGAAAATTACCCACGGGAGAGATTGACGAAGAAAGTCTATTTCGTTTCTCGGTTGGTCAACTCCACACAATTTTCTTATACGCAGAGAGAAAAGCACACGGTATTGGTGATGATGATAATACTTACATAAAATATAGTGCACACAAGGAAGGTGAAATTGAAGCATGTAGCGTTTCAATTCGTGCTGGTAGCTTGGCTTTTGTTATGGCATTATTATTATTACATGGTTATACGGCACTTCTTTCTCTCCAAAACACAGTCACCGACTTCTTCTGTCTTCTTGAAAGCAAAAAAAATAAATCTGCTCCTGCCATGCTTCTACTTTTTTTTATTCTTTTCTGCTTCCTTCAAGCTCTCTCAATGTTTTCCCAGAAATATATATCGGCCTGCTTGTTCACACACCGGAAATTGACGCTGTAATCTAGTGCTTTCACCAGATTGGAAATTGAAGTAGTGGATGTTTTTTTCTTCTTCTCTGATCGACGACGACGAGCAAGTAGATATGGTAGTGGTAGTACTGGTTTTCTACAAGGTTGATTTCTTCTTTTACAACTGCAACTTTGGGTTTTTACATTCCTTTTGCGTTATTGGGATTTGTTCCTCTTCAAGGAAAGCAGAAAGAAGGGGGAGAGAGAGGTAGATAGAAAGAGAATTTATTTTTTCCCTATAATATTATTTTATTTACTAACAGCCAGATAGAGAGGCAAGGATGGATAAGATATATATCTTTTTTTGCGTTGTTGCTAGTTTGAGCGTTTATGTATTTATGCCATACCGTATCGTTTGCCCTGATGTCTGATTCTGTAAAATATGAGAGCTGATATGTAACAATGCACACAGAAAAAAAATCTGGGGAGAAAGAAAAATACGTGGGGTTATTGATTTTTTTTCTCTGAACAAAATCCAACCTTTCTCTCTTTTTTTTGGATTAAATTGAAAATTTGTGAATTGAGTGTTATATGATCATGGTATGTGGTAAAGATTGTAGAAGGGTGTGTGTGTGTGTGTTTGTGTGCGACTGAAAGAGAAAAGAGAGCTTATTTCTTTTTATCGCTTGCTTTGCTTTCCTTGAAACTTTTGCACATATTGGTTTTCTGGAAATAATATAGTAATCCATGGAATATTATTCTCTGCTGAGGGAAGAGAGAAAGAAGGAAAGAAAACAAAAAAATCTGCAGTCATTGTTATTGTGTAGCCGCCAGTTGCTATTTTTATTTACTTATTATTATTACGGTTGGTTTCACAAATCCAATTTTATTATAACATGTACGGTTTTAACATTTTTCTCGTTTTCCCTCTTTGATCTTTTCAGATTGTGTCAACGTTGAAGCAAGAGGGTAACACCATTCACTTGCCATTCAGTAATGGACAAGTAGCCAGCATGTAAGAATTCAGGTGAAAGAAGAAGGAAAGGTCGTGTATTTTGGTAAATTGTTCACATGCAAATTATTACAAGGAGAAAGAAAACACGTCAAATCATTTAAAGCGGATCAAGGAAATCATTGGAAATACAGAATCGTTGGAAGACGTTTGTACGATAAACTGGTAAACGTACATAAAAATACTACCGTATGATGAATTTATATAATTTTAAGTGTACTCTTTAAATAGCATGCTATTGTAAGTCGCAAAGCGTATTAAGGTTAAAAAATTACTGCTTTTTAGAATTTGAAGGAGGTATTATCCTTAATCATTATTATTATTCAATTTATACATAATAAAATATCTACTTTACACACAAACACTGGAATATTTAATTTCGTACTGAACTACCCACTCAAAACGATGATGGGCTGGTAAGGTAAGATAAAGTTATCCGCAGTGTAGCAAGCACAGCCTATCTATAATATCATTAAAAAGTAGAATTGATTATTAGAGGAGAATCAGATATAATTGTGGCTATATACATGTATTATGGATATACGCGGACGCATTTTAATCTATCTATTAAATAATTAAAATAATTATTGTAAAAGTATGATGAAATTTAAGATTCTTAATAGTTATAACTCATACATACTTATTATCGGAAAGGGGTATGCGGAATGGAAAGCTTCAACGCGATAATTATCGTCACCAAATGTTGGTTTCAGTGTTTACTGTGATTTTAATTTTGAACAGTTACATAATATATGCAGCATATAAAGTAGCATAGAATTTATTTAGATATTTATATAAAATGCATATTATACTACCTTTAAGACAGTGTGAAGCAATCTAATCTAACGCGTGTATATCACGTCACGTCTAAAAGGAAGTGGTCAAGTGGCATCGTACAGAAAAGTAAGCAAAATGTACATAAGGCATGATCAATGTAGATATATTGAAAGATATTGCCCTTTAATAAATTACAAGCACATTTCAGTTTAGATGTCATACTGAATTAGCTTTCTCCTGTGAATATAATATGGCATTAGTTAGACATGATTATACGTCTTTCAGTTGCAAAAAAAAGTTATAAAAATTGTATAGGTATATATATCACTAGAAGAATGATGCTTTCTCTCGGCTACTTGAACTACTTTAATGCTTTATTATGAAAGGCGGAAACGAATTCAGTTCTTTCTGACCAAAGATAAAAATCATTTAGAAATTAAAAAATACATGTATTGTATATTATGTAGCGCCTACACGCTCGAGATTATTAGAAAAATAGTTTTTAAATGGCTAAATTTAATGAGGAGGTGGATCACGGGGATCAAAACCAAAGAAAGTGGTAAATAACAAGGATGAAAATTTTCTAACTATTATATAGTCTAAAAACGAATATTTTCACGACGGAGAAACATCAAAATTCAAAACGATGCACACATGAGTTAATGGAAACCGTTCGTTGAGTACTTTGTGCTCTCGAATAAAAATTTATCAGGGTAAAAACGAATATTTTCACGACGGAGAAACATCAAAATTCAAAACGATGCACACATGAGTTAATGGAAACCGTTCGTTGAGTACTTTGTGCTCTCGAATAAAAAATTTATCAGGGTGAACTGAAAATAAAAATCATGTACATTAAAAAATAGTACTAAAAAGCTGCTGTTATAGTATATATATTCGCGTACCATAGTAGTTTTCTCTTTCCAATCATATTTTCCGGTTTAATTGCTTTATGAATATTGAAGATTCAAATGGGAATAAGCTATTTCGATGGGGAAAGGGCTATAGGGAATACTATATAATGAAAATATACTGTCGATAAAAATATAATACTATATAATTTCACAAGCAAAAGAATTTCATTCGGATTTCGCATTCTAATAGAAAAAGTCAAACGTGACGACGCGATATAGTCATACCACAAGCATTATTCAATTTGTATACCAAATTATTAAGCTACAATGCTAGTAAAAGTTTACAAGCAAGCAATTTCAAGGATAATGTCGAGTATGTATTCAAGTGTATAAATTATATACTTAAGTACATTTATTGTGCAGTTGAGTAGAATTTTAAGAAGAATATGTATAAATACATATATTCAATTATAATACGCAAAATTGGGCATTCTAGAATGAGCATACTTACATTACATGTACTCTAGAAATTACTGCCTGAAAATTCCATACGAAAAAAGGTAAAAACGTAAAAAGGGTGTGGAGAATGAAAGTGAAATTATGTTACTTGGATTATATGTCCGGTGACGCGCAGTTAGCTTTCTGTTTGTGGATAATTAAAATTTCATGAGGTACTATTCATGAACTTTATTTATAGTATATAAATTTTATTTACATGAATTTATCACTACGTGTGAAATGGTGTAATTTTGGTGTACTATATTATTCAGTGTAAATTAATAAAATGTAAGTGTAAGAAATAGTGTGTACATAATTATATATTATTGTGCTATACCTCTTACCGTAATAAAATATTGTCACAACAAAAATATTTATTGTGTAGGCTCTAGACATTTTATCATGTATTTAGATACACAACATATGCGATGCAGCAGCAGCACATTCAAAATATTATGCGATTATTATTACTATGATTATTATACTTAAGAATTATTAATTAGAAATGTCAATATAATCAATTATTTCACGTGTGAACGTAATAAAAAGTATACAAAATGGTGAAAATTCAACTTTAGCACTGTTCATTGTTTTTATTTTTTATGCATCTGCAATGAATTCATTGTCAAATTCTATCAATTGTGAACTCACGACATGATATTAATAAAAAGTCATTTCTCCCTGTGTGAAACACGCACCACAAAAAGCAGATCCTACTCCTTTCTATGAATTGTTACCGTCACATGAGAAATTTCTAATGTATTTCAGGAAAGCACACCTGCTTGAACTTATTCATGAAGGAAGAAACGGATGATCACATTACACCGCAGAGCTGAGCACAACTTTCTCTTGTCAGATGTGTGGGTAGATGTGATGTAAAAGAGTGAAACTTACACACGTAACGAAAACTTTTAAAAGATGAAAGGGATGAAGAGAGAAAATGCTTTGAATATTTTAAACGATAGAATAAAAAAGAATAAATTATAAAATGGACGTATCCCAGTTGCCCACACACAAGGTATCTTGAAAAACCTCTTTTTATTGTACGGTCCTATTTATAACGTATGCATAGTGAGTATATTCACAGAAGTAATTCTCTTAATAAACCGGGGTCGAACGAATAAAGGACCATTCAATCCAGAGGAAAGGCTCTCTACTATACTTGTATTTCTGGCTTCCATAACTAAATTGACGTTGCTATAACACTGCGAAACTTACAGAAACCCCATCATAATCTTTATCCCTTTTCCCAAAGTTCAAGTAAATGTAAATACATAATGCATGCATCTATTCGTATAAATAGTTATAAGTTTCCAAGAAATTAAATTGACACAATCATAATACGATGGGGTGCATTCATCTATTCGTATAAATAGTTATAAGTTTCCAAGAAATTAAATTGACACAATCATAATACGATGGGGGTTATGTGCGTACAACGAGAGATATATGATATTTAGTATTATTTGATGAAAGGACCATTTTGACAGTTCCATTCCTCCTGTCTATCTATATATAACTAACAAAAGAAAGGATAAACCCATTCACATTCTTTTCCTTTTTTTCTTATTATTTGTCTCCATGTCGTTCCGCTTTTTATCTATCTGCTGATTTTTTAAAGCATTATTATCAACATCCTATAATATGTCTACTGATAGGACGTCGTTGTCAGGGCGTCACTACTCACTACCGCAATTGTACGGTTGTATGTAAGCTTATGGCTTAGAAAATGATCTTATAGACTCGACAACAACGATAGAGAGAGAGAGGCATACATTTTTCGAATGCATTAGTGAAAGGGTATTATTGGACGGAAATGGAATGTCAATGACTGGAACATAATCTTCTTCCTTTATTCCAAGTCCCTAGACCATCTCATCCCACACAATATTATTTATATAACCCTACCGTATATAACACAGAGGCGAAGTATAATATAGAGATGTGTTGTACTTCTCGTCACTCATTCCGCCATCACTACCACACATACACACAAACACCAAAACACTCACTCAGAAGAAGCTGTGAAGCAGAAAGTTTGCAAGAATTGCGTTTTACCATTTGACAAGAATCTCTTTGGAAAAATTGGAGAAGGATGTGGTTGATGGAGTGGAGAAACAAGTTGAAAAGGAGAAAACGGGCACAGGAAGAAAAAAGGGTTGTGTGGAGAGGGTCAATGTATGATGTGATTTAAGCAAATAAGCAGAGGCTTATATTCATATGTATTTACATAATACGGCTGCCACTTGAATTACATATCAATAGAAAGTATATAGAATGTCACATTTCACATGTATATTATGTGCTTCCATATATATATGCATATTTTTGTCAGGGATCAAGGAGCAGCTGATGGTAGCAGACAAAACGGAGAAAGTGCTTTCTTTCCTTGAGACATCCAGATGATGATGACATTGCATTGTTGTTATTAGCCATTGCTTTGGCCATTGACTTTCATGTGATGGACAGTATATTGGGAATATGAGATCTTATGGGATATTTAGAGATGTCTCATACAAATTCAATATATAACATGGGCTCCTATTGAGATTCCAATTTTTAGGTTCCTTTTCTCCGAATGCCACTGTCAATTCGTATGCATGTATGTACTGTTGTTATTGCATTGTGGGCAATTTCATTCCTTGGAGAGGAGATCACAAAGGAAAGAAAAAAAGATGATCATTCTGGATCATGATCATCATGTACTATGTTTGAGGGTCCACCTTGTGTCCTATCAAGTTCCCTTTGGTAAAGAGCAAAGAAACGATAAAAAGTTGGACAAGTGAAAAGAGACACTGCCGTACTCATAAACATACCCATTGCATGGGTTATTGGTAAAGTTGAAGAAATGAATATTGCTTTTTTATAGCTCTCCCAATAAAGTAAGATGAAGAACAGCCATTCATGCATATATTCTATTATTATTTTCTCTATTGCCTGGAAAATATTCAAAAAAGATTCCACATCATGAAAGTGCAGGTATGCTGAGAAATGGAAAATGTTCTCCCCGTAACAATAACCGTTCACAGAATCACGTTTCTTCTCCAGTCAGTGGAAAACTTCTTATGGCTTCGCGACGAAAGAGACAAACAAAAGCCGTACATGAGTGACGACAGAAAAATAAGGACTGAATTGAGTAAAAAGGGGAAAGTGAAAAAGTGACTTTTTCTAAATAAATTGTAAAATACATAATCAGTTGTATCGATGATCCCCAATGAAAAATTTTTCAGAATAAAATATTCTGAATGTATTACTTGAAATGGTAAATGTTATTTACTTCAGTTTAGGAAGGAGGAAACAGAATGAAAAAAAATCGCGTAAATAAGCCGAAATGCTCTCCATGTATCTCAGTAACTTGAAAGTAGTGATAAAGAACTTGACTGACTCGAGTTTTAAACTCAATTTAGATGTGTTTATTTGACATACGAGGACCAGTATCGGTATGAAATGAGATTCAATCATCCCTATTGACACTACAATAAACCATGCACGCATTGAATCCTCTTGTAGTTCTTGCACCAATGGTGAGGTTTTTATGGAATGACGCAACTGTATTTTGCACGTTCCACTCCCCACTTTCTCTAGGATTTTCAAGGATGTAACATAAAGAATTTAGCAGATAATATTTAATTGTTCGTAACAACATCATATATGGGGAAAATGTGTAAGGCTCCATTTTATTGGATGGGTTCAAAGAGGGCACTTTACACGGATAATGCATTCTGATAAAGTGTACACGTAGATGCATACATAGTTTGAAGAGAGATAGGTAATAGATCTCCAGACCGTTTAACTATAGATCAATCAATGTTAAATTCACTTGAAAACCTATCTTCAAAACATTCCATCTCATCCGGTGTAATGGGATTCCAACAAGTTTTGTTGGTAGCAAACAGAGAGAAGAGGCAGGGTGAAAGCGATGAGGATTAAGGCTGGATATATATTTGCTTTGGAGTTTGCATCCTAGCAGCAGCGCAGGGAAAGACGAAAGCGAACATGATAATCTTCACGATGGTGATCATGATGATGATGATGATTCTGGTACTCCCAAAAATATCCTTCTATAAGGACCGTTAGCGCATAATAATAATATAATACAAAGTGTAATGAAATGTTAAAAAAATAAGAGTGCTAGAGAAATTGTACATGTTGCTACCGCACAGAAGAAGAAGATATGTAACAGGCGGTATAAATATAGCTTCCTTCGTGTTCTATTTTACCTTCTTTCCCTGCTCCTGCTTTTCCTTCTTTTTTCTGTGATTGATGTACGAGAATCAAGTACGCTTAGCCTTTACTTTACCAAAGACGCTCTCTCTCTCTCTTCCAGAAGCTTTGCATACTAAAAATTTGCTTTGAAATTCTTCAGCTTCTGAAAAAAAATAATCTTTTTAGTGTATTCTTCGAACATAATACTGTGTGTGCAGACTCTTGAGTACTTACACATGACACATGAAATAAGCTCCGTATTTAGTAAGCTTGTGTGTGGTGGAGTGTGCACTTTCCGTGTGTGTACATGGTAAAGAGGAGGCGATAAGCATGTCGTAATAATTCCTGCTTCTTTTTTCCGAAGAAAATTCCGATTTTCTTCTCTCTTTCTACTTACAAATTCTGCCATGTGTAAGCATGTACATACATATGCAAAAAGTACGTATTATAAAATTTTCATTTTATACTATATGCATATTTATATACCTACGAACATGTACACATGT
>JAHZMV010001332.1:0-39567 GCA_027743765.1 Coecobrya sp. COE2 | reverse complement strand
TAATTACATTATTAATTATCTCCTCATACAAATAAAATAAAATCTTCTCTTTACAAAATTTATATACACTTACTTCACAAACTCCACAGCTCTCGGACTGAAATCGCACGCCAGGACCCTTAACTTTGGAATCTCCTCCAACATTGGAAAAATGAAGTTTCCACAGCCGCATCCCACCTCCAAAAGTACCGGACTTTCCCTCCCTGCCACCTCTTCAAACTCCTGCAGTGTCCAATGTCGGTCCTTAAAAAATCTCGTTTCATTCCGCTTGTAAAACAGATCCCAGTTCTTCTTCGCCTCCCTTTCCAATTTAGTCGCCTCGAAAGAAGTAACCTTGCGTCCATTTTGCCGTTCCAAAATCTCCTCAATTTCCTCCGCAGTTAGTTCCTTAGGTTCTGGCAGCTCGTCATCACTTACCAGCTTCTTTCCCTTGTTAACACCCTCATTATCTTTTAACGACAGCTCCTCCAACTGCCTTACTTCTATCTGTTCTTTTTCCCTAGTTTCCTCCATCATAGTTTCACCTGTTTCCAAACTTAACAATCCGTTCACTGATCACTTCTAACCCTAATTAACTTTAACCGAGTTAACTAACATTAAACTTTAATTTTAAATGCATGTGTACCCACCCCACACCATGTGTTTGTGAGGTCCATCCACAATTTCACACCTCACGAGCGTGTAGCGAGCAAGCACATTGTTTTTCTCAGAGATCAGCCGGGACTCGGATCACCTCTCTGACTGCTGTGTTGACTACTCTCTCAACACAGTTTGCAAACAATTAAATTGTACTAGCGAGCAAGCACATTGTTTTTCTCAGAGATCAGCCGGGACTCGGATCACCTCTCTGACTGCTGTGTTGACTACTCTCTCAACACAGTTTGCAAACAATTAAATTGCACTTTACTTTTTTAGCAAAACAATTAGTTAATCTTCACAGTAAACAAGTTGTTAGAGGAGAGGAGTTTTCCTGGGTTGTCTGTTGTTTTTTATATATTTCTCTGACTGGTGATTGTAGTAGTAATCATTAACTGTGTAGAGGCGTTAATTGTAGTTTGGTAGCCTTTTAGGTGGAGGGGAAACAATGGATTCCCTGGAAGAGCAGATTTTGGAGGCTGTATTCAACGAGGCTGCGAACGTGGTACAAGCTAATGCCACGCAGAGTTCTGGAGTGAAACCGACAGACGCCCAACTTTTGGAGTTGTATGGACTATACAAAGTAGCTACTATTGGACCTTGTAATGAGCCTCAACCAGGTGGGTAATTGGGATATAAATTACGGTTTGATAACATAAATGTTGTGTTTTATGAGAAATTAATTGGTTTTTGGTTAATTGTCGTTTGTGCAGGTATTTTCAGCATGAAAGCTAGATCAAAGTGGGGCGCATGGAAGGAGAAATCCGACATATCAAAGACTGAAGCCATGAGCCAATATGTTCACCAAGTCATGACTACTTATAATTGGTCACCACCGTCCGCTGAGGAACTTGTAAGTGCTCAACAGTCGTCTTCCAGGAGAACAGCTCCAAGTGGTTTCGCCCCAGCAGTTTCTCGTCCCCATGTTGAAGAAGAGGAGGATACTGGGGACAAAGATACCCCGTTTGGTTGGGTGAAGGATAATGAGACTAGCAAAATTAACTCGTGGATTTCTAGCGTAATTATGTTTTCTATTTTACTAGAATTTTATGTAAATAATCATATTTCGTCTTTAAAAATATTTCATTGTTGGGTTTATACAGGGAAAAGCCGACATCAATCTCAGTGATGAAGATGGTCTCACCCTCCTCCATTGGGCTGTTGACAGGGGGAGAATGGAAATGTGTGAAATATTGCTAAATGCTGGTGCTAATCCTCAACTGAAAGATGAAGATGACCAGACACCTCTAGATTACGCCATTACGTGTGAACACAATGACATTATTAATTTACTCAGAAAGCATTTTGAAAGCAGTCCAGCAGCTCCTGAAATTCCAACAGCTACTTGAAAATTTTAATTACCGGGAACATGTTATATAATATAAGACAGGATCTATTTTATGTTTAGAGATTTTTTTGCACAAAAAATATTACTGTTCCATTTGACTTACAAAACTAATTATGGTAAAAACCTATTCGTCTCACGTCGCGCAAAACACTTAAGCGTTTTTTTACTTGAAATGCGTAAATTTTTATTGGTATAATAAACTGCAACAAAATCCATGTAGCTGCCAAGAATATAATTATTGCCTGTCTATATTTATGCTTGGTTCATTGTTTAAAGTTACATTCTTTCTTTATCTCTTGTGTAATGAAATCGTTTAGTTCTCTTTGCCCTTTTCTTTACGTTTATTGTATAGTCAGATTTTTTTAGATAATACATTCCTAGTGTCTATAATTATTGCAGTTTTTGAGATGTCAATTTCATGATAGCAATCCAGCCCAATCATTTTTTTTATCTAACTTTCTATCTCTTCTCTGCCTTTCACTTCATCGTCAGTATCATTTCAACTAATAGTGAGTTTGCATTGACTGTGATTACCTTGCCTGGTATATGCTTTGTTTCAAGTCTAGTGAACCCAAAAAAACAAGAAGATTTTTGTCCCTGATAATTTTTTATGACAAAAATGGGTTCACAGGGTGAAATCTTATGCTACCAAGCTTGCCTGATTAGTTGGTTTGGTTCGTTTGTCTCTTTTTGAGTTGTGAAGTGAAGAAGAAGCAACGACAACCTCACTTTTTGTTTCAAACCATTTTTTTCTCACGGAATGTAATTGTTGAGACAGAGAGAAGATAGAACCAGTTGATAGTGAATCTTCTCTAGAGCTCCCATTGAAATGAAAGGGAAAAAGTAGCCAACATCTATCACCCTTATGTACAGAAAATATTATAAACTCTCTTGTCTATCTTTAAAGCAAAAAAATACATTTCACTCCATTTAATTTAATAGCATGCAAATGCACAAGTTGACGGAGAAGACGATAAACCGAGTCGTCAACAAAGCGTTAGTAATAATGCAGGCAGCACACAGGAGCATAACTTGACATTGCATTTGGTATTGGTATTTTATGTTCTCCTTGTCTTCAAAATTAAATCAGAACTTCTCTGCATTCATCCATTCATTTGTCTCATAAAACAATTCATATCCACGGCCGTCCACGGCCACCACATCAGAAACAGACAGTGAACTCATCTTGGAGTTTGGAAATGAAACTGAAATCGCATGCCTACTCACAAAGTATTTTGCATTTTATGCTATTTTGTGAAATAATGCAACGTAATACACTGTTAAGAGACCAACTGGGAAACAGGCACCTGCAGCCATATGCAAGTGTATTCATCAGGTGTATTTTATGTTCTCCTTGTCTTCAAAATTAAATCAGAACTTCTCTGCATTCATCCATTCATTTGTCTCATAAAACAATTCATAGCCACGGCTGTGCACGGCCACCACATCAGAATCAGAAGCAGAGAGAGGACTCATCTTGGAGTTTGGAATGAAACTGAAATCGCATGCCTACTCACAAAGTATTTTGCATTTTGTGCTATTTTGTGAAATAATGCAACGTAATACACTGTTAAGAGACCAACTGGGAAACAGGCACCTGCAGCCATATGCAAGTGTATTCATCAGGTTTTCCCTAGACACTTGTGCTCTTGTATCATCATAATGAATCATAACAAAATTAATAAGTTTGTTTTTTTCTTTATTAGCGTCAGCTCCGTTTTCTTGTCATTTATTGTGCATAGATGCATGCAGAGAGATAAATAAGGATAAATTACGTTACTTACAACTATAACATCAAGTGGCTCTACTACTGCCAACGAGAACAAGCAGACCTAAAACCACGATAATTTTCCCTGCCTAAGCGCTTTAATAAAACTTTACGATAAATCTTACTTCACGTGGCTTCCCCACTCTCAAGTTAAACCAACAAGGATGACAGCACAGTAAAATGTTGTCATCATTTTCATCCATTATTATAATAATGCTCGTCCTCACCTATTTTATCCATACAGTTTTTCCTCGCGTACAAATAATATTGTTTCAATTCAACCAAATATCCTTACTTACACGTAGTACTCAAAAGATGATGATATGATAAATGCCTCATATTAATATCTACCATTATCGACCGTCTCTCTCTGCTTAAATGACACATTTGAAACAAAACACACATGCAAACTGCAGTTCTGCTTCAATAGTCGGAATTGAACGTGGTTTTCAGGTAGTATTGAGAAGCGAATAAATACAAAGCATACTATATAATCTCTTATAGTAAATTGTAGTTCAACCTAACACAAAAGTAAGTTTTAAGTTGGTTTGCATATGAACAGGTAACAGCAAAGATAAAAGCATGTTGACTGTGTACACACGTATAGGTACTCTTTTATATGGGAAAATCACACAAAATCAGGCATAAAACAGTGGCAATAAGCAAGCATTAAAAAAGCATACTATTTTATAATATCGCATTTATACATCAGCAAACCAACATTGGATTCAGAATACCGACACCATACAGCAAACCGACACTGTTTGAGAACACACAGGTCTTCACATTTATATAGTTAGTAATTCTGTGTCTTTTTTCTGTTAGGTTGTCCTATGTTGTGTAGCCATGCGTGTATGTTTTTGTACATGCCTAAGTGTAAAATATCCTTGATGCATAAAAAGAGCTGTTGTATTTGGACGTGATGTGATGATGAGGACGAAAAAGACTTGTGTCGAGAAGCTCAAAATCTGCTTGTACTCCATCCACATCAGCTCAGCTCGTGGTTGCGTGAGCAAGAGCAAAGTTGCTCCACTGTGTAAGTTGTTGAAATAATAAAATGTTATGATTCTCGTTGTGCTGAATACAAAATTGAATAATATTTTATTAAAGAAGGAGCAGAAGCTCTCTGTTAACATAAAAAAATGTTTAGCTTGATTGAAGGAAGCTTTTTAGCCCTTTTATAGTAGCACACCACACAGTGTTATACACTAGTTCCACATGAGTAGTGATAGTGTCAGTATCATAAAAAAAGATTGTTATTAGTTCATCTCTGAATCTGACTGAGTGAGTATGCATTTGTAACAAACATAGCAGCAGAGAAAACCACACCACTAAACTGCTACGCATAAAACATTCTCATGAAATAATAAAAAAGTGGGCAAAAGACGGACAAGCAATAAATAGCCTTAATAGTCAACCTTTACATAATCATTGCACACAGAGAAAAAAAGTGCTGCTTCTGTTTTATTCATTAGTTTTCCAGTAGAGTTTGGAGAGAAAACCGCTTTATTTTTAGTAAGTGAGTCAGTCTTTACTGAACTTTGATCCGGTTCATAAGACTGTATCCTTCCTCCTTGTATGTGTATCTCTACATAACTTGGTAGAAAGTGAGTGGGTATGTAATAAATTTCCTACGCACACATACAAAACTTTCGGTGAATCTGGAAATCGCATTAGTCATTCTTTTGGAATGAAAAGAAAAGTGCTGGAAAAGTGCTAAAACGATCAATGACTATATACATACATGAATAACATTTTTCATCTTACTACCTCATTCACATGTTAATAGGTCTTTGTGACTACAGGATCTACAATAACACATTCCACACGTTAAAGTGCATTATTTTCTCAAGACAGACACACACGCACGCAAGTTTGCCATTTGTAAAATCAAAGACTGATTTTTATCACGTTGTCATCTCGAAAAAAGAAAAAGTTAATGAAGAAGAAGCCAATGTTATACGCTCGGCAATGTTCTGAATGAAAAGGATTAAACATTCTGATATTGTCGTGTAGTACATAACGCACACCAGACTAATTAGCAGCACCTGATTAACAGTCCACGTTCATAAAGAAAAAGTTAATGAAGAAGAAGCCAATGTTATATACGCTCGGCAATGTTCTGAATGAAAAGGATTAAACATTCTGATATTGTCGTGTAGTACATAACGCACACCAGACTAATTAGCAGCACCTGATTAACAGTCCACTTTCAGTGAGCAAAAAAAATTGTAATCTGTTGACAAGGTCTCTCTCCTTTTTACTCTCTACACAGTGTTTGCTATCATCAGTATCGCCTGTGTATACGCTGTAACGAACATATCAACTTTTTTGTGATTTTGTGACCCATATCAGTGGAAAAGATCACTTGTACTTTGTACTCCTGACAATCCTGTACCGTATCTGATGATGTGACACCACCTAAGAATTAACTTCACCAGCATCATCGTCATAAAAACATAAAGGAATCAGCAACAAAAAGTGCTCATTAACGAAACGCATAGGAAAAAGAGACATTGTTTTTTGTGTTACTTTATACACACGTACCTATGTACTTATTGACTTGAAGCAAGTGAAGATTGAAGATCCGGGTAAATTGGATAGCTTCTCATGTTCCTTTTTATCTCTCTGGGTCAAATGCCATGTTTCAAGTACAAGGTTAACAAGACAGAAAATATATAGAGCTCCTTGTACCTATCTATACAGCTGAGTAAAAAAGCCATTTTCTCCAGCATAACATAAAATATTGCATCACATCATCCTATAAATTATCCCCTTCTTGTTGTGAGTGTGTACAACGAACCATTAGTAAAACACCGATTCTTCTTCTCGGCCAAGATAGAGAAAAGTTTTATAAACAATACACAAATCTTTTTTTTTCATGCAGCCCCTACTTGTATTTCTATAAAAAAAGGGAAAGAGTTGCCTAAAATATTTTTTTTTCTTCAAACTAAACCGTGGGAATCCAGTCAATTTTTCCTCCCCCTGCGTAACAACTACATCATCATCATTATACATTCATGCATCTCTGATTTTCGGAAGATCCTCATATTATATGAAAACAGCCAGAAGGACTGAGCTACAAAACTCAACGTGCAGAGCTGCAGCAGAACTGACCGAGGTATATTTATATATTTTAAGCAAGTAATTCTTGCATGCAATCCAAGTATATTGTTAACTTGGTCGGCTGAGATTCGAAACAGAAAAGAAGAAGGGAACTGGTTTTGAACGAAATGGGAATTCCTACCACCTGCCCTTAATGGTTTAGTGTTCTTGTTCCCTGCGACAAGCCACTTGTTTACCGTGTTGTTGCTGACCAAAAGACTTACATAATATATATCCCTATAAGATACTTTGTGTTTGTTGCTCCATAATTGTTGCTTTTATTGTTATTACCAAGTAAAAGCAAACTTTTGAACAAGTCCCTGGACACTACTATACCCACTTATATGAAAAACCACGCCAAACAAACACGCAACCAGAGATAGAGCTCGACGGATTAGGCATCATTATTATTGTTGTCTGCTGGAGGAAAAGAGCAAGAATAAAACTGAAAGCTGTTCTGTTATATTCTCTTGTGTGATTATTGTTGTGATGATGAGGATGACGATGGCCTAAAAGTTCCTGAAAACAACAATAGAAGCTTAACACCATTTTACCAGAGACCAAACCCAAGCCCTCAAGAGAGAGAAAAGTTTTACACACTGTGCCCTGATTGCTGTTGTGGTGCTGAGCAGTATAAAAACCTTTTTTCTTTCAAAAACTGTCTGGACGTATTATATTATTTGTGTGGACAAGTCTCTCTCCCACTTTTAACATAATTTCTCATCATCATCAGTTATATATTTTTTTATAAACTCCTTTTTGGATACTCCTTTATTCCTCCTGGGGCTTTTTAAAAAGCTTCATTCAGCAGGATAGTCAAGGTTATATATACAGCCTGTGCTCTTTTGAAAAAGAAGCCGACCATCACACCAACATCCACCAGACCAGAGTAGAGGGGAATGTTATAAAGATAGGCGTCAGATCAGCAGATTGTTGTTGCTGGTCATCCTTCACATCGACTTATATTATACAGCATCCTACCAAAGTAGTCATCAGACAGAGATCCAGCACCAAAAAGCGGCTTGAAAAGAGAAGGGAGAGAAGATTTTTAAAAATTCAACCAGAGTCTATTGTGGCGATATATGCAACGAACAAGGCACTTGTTGCATGCTCTTTGTTGTTTCCTGGAGAAGAAAACGTTGCAGTAATATAAACCGTAGGACGAATCCGTCATCAAAGCCAGTCCAATGTTCAAGGTAAGAAAGTTGGAAAGATTTTTTTCTTTGTTTGCTTGTTTCTCTATATGAATCTCTTGTATAAGAGATAACGGTACTGGAGTACCCAGGGCCTTTTTTCTCACCCTCTCACGCTCACGCTGTTCATTTTTCTCCACGTCATGTTATGCACGTTGCTCATGTTGATCTTGTTGATGATGCTGAGCTTTATGTACCATGCAGGGAATAACAATACGCGCACGTACTGTCCATAACTATCCCATTGCCTATAAGTAAGTTTCAAGTTTAAAGTACCTTGAGAATGTGTTCATAAACACATCCATTCTCTCACAGGAAGACATGGTATTATTATCCATATTTTTTATCAGCATCATCCACCGCATCACTTGTTATTTTTCTTGAGAATTTAAAGGACCTTTTCAATTATCCATATGTATTTTATATTGCGTGTTCTAGGAAGCTAGAGAGCTTTATTGACTGCCTGCCTCATGTATATGATTTGAAGGTAAAGGTTATTGTCGGCTGATGAAGTGGAAGGGATGAAGGGGAAAATCAATCAATTTTTAAACATTTTTTTATGAAGTGTGAGGTATAAAAATATGATACGATAAATAGTAACGATGTGTTGTAGTAGAACGGGAACAGAAAAAAATCAAGCAAGGGCTTAAGATAAGAACCACCCTTAAAAATAATTTTTTAATTTAAACGAATTCACAATCAATTCTTTAGTAACTGCCAGTAGGAAAACTGCGTTGTGTTTAATAATTTTTATGATAAAGTTTAACACGCATTTAGCGGTACTTCTGCAAAATGTTCTCAAAAATGTTTTTGTGTAGCATTGAACATGACTTGAGTTTTGGGTGTGTTGCTGCAGTTTGAACAACACCTTTTTTATATAAATGTGTTATTAATATTATGCATACAATTGGCTCCTATTGTTGCTGGCTGACGTGTACAAACTGAAAATGCAAAAGTGCAGAGATGTTATGGAGGTTTTTTATTAATACTAGATTGGTAGGTCGTTATTGAACTGTTTTCGTTATGATGATGTTGATGGTATGTCGATTTCATTATGATTCGCAATAAAATCTGACTCAAGTTACTCAAGCGAATAGATGATTGTAGAAAAACATTATTGCACAAATGGCAGAGCTGTTGTCAGTGCGTGCGTATTACATATTACTGTTACTACATTTGTATCATTGATGATAGGTGGATTCATTTTTATTATGACGTGTGAATGATTTATTTAAAACATTTGGTCATATAACTGATTGCACTGTACAGAAGTAATATTTAAATGAGATTTGAAAGTGATTTGTCCAATTTTTAATAAAACACGTACAGAGATTTCATTTTCTCGTGTCATTTTTTTCTCAAAATAATATTCACAACTTTCAAAAATAGTTGAGCTGTGCAACTATTGTATAACAATAGCAGCAATTTGCTTTTTAGTAATTTAGCCATAAAATGGCTAATTTTTATAGAACTACCTTATTTTATATTCATGTACATACATAATATCTTGACAGTTTACAATCAGTAAAGGTATAAGATTGGTCAAGTAAAAATGCTTTATCGTCATCCATCACATTTTTAACAAACTGCACAATAATGTATATTTCTCTAATCAACTATTGTTGCACCATACCAAGATGCGTCTTTGGTCTATAATTACTTGACTTTAGAATGTAGGTGTAGTAATCTTATCTAGATAATTTCAATGCAGCTATTCAAGCGATAAAGATTGTTACCTTTTCATTTTTTAAATGAAAGGGATTAAGAAAGGAGAAAGGGAAGGTCTGGTGGAACTACAGACAACACTGTATGTTATTTAAATCGTCAAAAGGAAAGAAAAGAATTTTACATTTGCGACTATTTTTGGCAGCAGGATTACGAAAGCATACTACAAAAAGATATAGAAAATGATAGGCGATAATAGTTAGATGAAATACACAAAAAATTAAAATATTCAAAGAGGATTATAGCAAAATAGTATACTTGGGTGTCAGAATTCTTAGAATATGCGTGTTCGGTAGAACACATAGCTTACCAGCAAAGTAAAGTCAGAGTAAAACTGTCCACTATAATTTCTGTCATTTTGGTTTTTCTTTCTCGTTTGCATTAGCTTTGCTCTGATCCAATTAAACTCTCACTTTGACTCACTCTACTTTGTTGACAGCTTGCTCCCAAACTCCCAACTGCATGATTTACTGTTTCGTTAAATCTTCCTTTTTTGCATGATTCAATCGTTTTATTTTGATATTACCCTTATTATCCACACGACAAGCTGGAATGCTAGCTTTTTTTGATTCATTATTATTTATTTCAAAGTTCAAAATGTCGTGTCTCGATAATAATGATAAACACGATTACTATACTACCACACTATGCACTTTGATGAGAGAGGATATAGATAGTGGAAACATGCGGTACACCCTAATATTTGCTTGATCTCTTCACACCAACTAGGTGAAAACGCTGAAAATCCTTTTTCGTGGTTGATTTGCTCCAGATAAGCTTTTTGCATGGCATGACATGGTACAGTAGTGTCAGGAAAAATGGATGCTACACCAACAACTCCCATTGCAACAAGTTTTTTTGTTTAATATGACGGCTCTGTGATGATATGATCATGATATAATGATAACTCTTCAATTTGATGAGAGTCGTGGCATGATGAGATATTCAATGGCTTATAAACAGGATGGGTTGCCGCATATATGATACCACATATATATCTTGTGTACAAATCTCGAACAAGAAAAAAACCCGAAAATAAGGAGCTCGATGATGATAATCGTGCTTTTAAACAATTTTTTTCTCTCTTCATATTTTACTCATTCAGTAAAGTCAGTTTTTCATTCTGCACTTCAAAACTACAATATTATTATTGTTGATGTTATTTAGTGGTTTGCTTGCGAAATATTACATGAATGAAATGAGGGTATTGAGTATTAGCGTTTACAACTCTTACTTACTACGCACCAGGAAACACATATATATGACTTCATTCACAAAATTCAAAATTGAGTCAAGTCCCATTGTTAGTTTTTTTTCTAGATGTGCCAAAAAATAATAGCAAGAGTAAATAAGACCCTGTTAGTCTCGTTAAGTCTCTCTTTATCATCCCTCGTTTTTTTGTACGATACCAGTCAGTTTAGCATAATTTCATCAGTAGCAAGGCAACTTTGACTTTTCTCCTTTTACTCGGTTATTTCTTTGTTACAATTTAATGAGGCGGCTATTCCTTTGAAATGCGCAAAAAAGTACTCAAGAGCAACACTGGCAGTAGCAGTGACCACACCACTTTGTTTTTCAAACTGGTGGATATACAGCGTGCTAAATAATAACGACAATGTTTTTACACACTTTTACCTTATATACATTGTAACAACCAACAATGCAATTATCACAGCCCACAATAAACTATATAAAGGCATAAGATGACTACTGACTGGCTACTAGGAGAGAGAACAAGTTGAATTTTGAGGTTTCATCTTCGACGGGAAAGATAATTATTACAATATATTTTTTTGTGAAGAGAAGATTTAAAAACATTTTATTTGCTGCAGCAAGTCTATTAGAGCAATTCAGTGCAGTCATCTTTTGTGAATGCAATACAGCTACTACCTCTTTACTACTAGTCAAGTGAGAATTAATTGAACTGCAAGGCGAAGAAAATAATAAAGGAAAAAACAAAACTAAGGTGTGTGTGCACTTCTTTTATGGCTTTTCACCATTGTTGACGTTTTGGTTGATTTGGTTGTGTGAGAAGTGAGTAGTTTTAAAGTAGCTGAAACAGCAGTAGTTAAAACTTGTCTTTAACTACCTCATATTCAAGTTTTATGCACTATGCCCATATTCCTTTTTTGAAGATTCATCCTCATCATCGTCAACGCATCACCCAAAGAACAAAGGAAAACCACATCACCCAGTGCAATGGTGTTGGTGGTGTGGTACACAAGATGAGATAAATGAGAATGATATGATGGCTTAGAAAACAAGAAGTACAACAGCTTCGTGATTTGTATGTATTACATCAGTCAAAAAGAAAAGAAGTTGACACACAGAGAAGCAGAAAATGTTATTATTATTTTCTTCTCTGATAAAAACTTTGTAGAAATAATATTGGCGAAACTTATACTCACACGTACTGTGACGTAGTTTTGGTAGTGAAAAACTGCAGCAGAATAATATAGGTTTATTGTGCGGCAAATTAGTCCCAAATTACAGAGGCTGATTCATGACTACATTTTTGCACCACAGCGCACACCAAAAACTGCATATTGCACACTGTGATTTATTGATGTTTTATATGCTTTATAGCTGCCGTTTATTATCCTTTTGAATATAAAGTCATAATAATAATGTTTCGAAAACTTTATATTTTTGGCTAAATGAAAGGATACTTAAAACGGATCTATTAAATGCAATTCACCAAAGAAAAAGTAGAACTACTTATTCAAGCGCAAAAAAGTGCATTTTTCTGACAATGAGTATTCAGTCATGCAGGGATGCATACATTGCAGTAATGTACCTGTCAATCATAAAATGTCAATTTATTGGTGCATCTCTAACAAATTTACGATTTACCTGTGCAGCAGCATAATAAATCTGAAACATGATTTTGATGAAAGAGAAGAAGCAGGAGGAGTAGAGGAAACTGGCTCAAGTGCAAAATGCAATTTTAAATTGGCTGATATTCTAACTTGTGATTACTCAAAATGCTGCTGCGAGTAAGAAAGTAAGCTGGTGGTGATAAATATGATGAAGAATACTTGAAATGTGCCAAGGAAGATATTGTTATTCTTGCCAATTGCATTTTACCTCCCTGACGGGGCTGCTGCATGTGGCTGTATGCATTTTTATGATGTCATGAAATATTTCATTTCTTGAGTTCCTCGTATCGCTTTGTCCTGCAGCGTTATTTCGGCATTGGAATCCGAAATTCTGATTGTCATCATCAAGATCGCACTGCGCGGTAGGGCAAATTCATACACATTATTATTATCAAGCATTACAATGAAGTGGGTAATGTGTTGTGTGCGCTCTTCTCTTCATCCCATCCTTTGATCCGATAATTTAAACCTTTCACAGTGTAACAACAACAATAAACTGATAATATCTGCGTGGTCCAAATAATAAATAGTTTTAGAAGCATCATTTTTTATTATCAATTTCTCTCGTGGCCGTAGAGTGGATTAAGTATTAAATGAGGTCAGTTGTTAATAAGCTATTGAATCCTTATTGAGTTTGTGTGCTGAGCCTTATATGCTCTGTATAGCATAATTGTGAAAGCAATTTTGTTGATGGATAGGGATGGGGACAGGGAACTAAATTGCAACATTGTAATTACTTTGCATTTTTTCTGCTTAACTAGCAATGCTTGCATGGTACTTACTCTGAAGCATTTTCGTTTTGACAGACGCACATGCTTGGTGGGGTGATGTCATGATGATATAGCAGGAGGGATGGAGGAAGTAAATAGAAAAAAAGCTGGGTTAAATAAGCAGAGCAAGCATTTTTTTCCACCACTGTCAATATGATGAATCGTGAAGAGGACGACTAGTTAGCGAAACCTATTGACGACGAATCATCATCATTTTACTTCATTTGGCGTGGCAAAAGTTTTAAATTGTCGCCGGGTATATGGTTGCCAAAACCGTGCTACTAGATGAATGAAAATTTGACCGTGTTCATCTTTTACATGATTATTATATGACAATGATACTTATTCTGTTCAACATCGAGCCTGTATGTCTTGTCAATAAAAGTATAGTGCTTACGGTAATGGTAATAATCAGACAGAAGCAATAAAAGAATCAGTTCAACAGTTTTCTGAGAGACCGTCTTTTTCCTAAGCTTGTCTTGACTCTTGACAACAATCATAGTCACCTATGGCGTCTGATGTCTCCTGTGATCATGATGACAAGTACACAGAAACCAAGAGCACTAAAATAGGTACACTAGCAGCAGACAAGTCCACACACGAGCAAAGCTAAAGTCTAGTCAATATTTTTTTCTATTCCCATTGTCAAAGTCGGGGATATTTTTATTATTGCTTCTTGTTACATTACAATGCAATGTTATTTTCATTGATTATTGTTGTTGGTGCAAAAAAGGGTCGTTCCGCTTCTCCTTTCTCATCTCATCTTCATGTGTCTTGTTTATTGCCACTACTTATTATTGACGGCTCATCTTCGTATTATTCGTTTGCGTGAAAGAAATTGAACCACTTGCTTCCATTTTTGGTTTATGAGGATGATGTACACACATTTACATTATAACAGTTCTAGGTCAAAAGGCTACTACTATATTCCTGCGTTCTCTCCTTTTTTTGCGTTTGCGACGCAGGAGGCCGGCCCAGTAGCAAGGTAACTCATATGTCAAATTGCTGCTGCTGAGGAGGACAATGATGAACAATCATAGCGTGTAATAATCACAATCATAAGAGAAAAAAGTCGGCTGAAGAGAATAAAAAAATGAAAGACTGCACCATCACCTCACATCTGCATCTTTTGCACATGACATTCACTTTATTTACTGCACTTCTTACGTTACCAGTACCGGATAGGGAATAGGAACGTTTTTCATTTAGCAAGTTTTCATGTGCAACAAAAAACTCACTTAAATTTGAAAAAGTGTAATGTTGAGACTCACTATAAGACATGCATGCATGATAAGAGGATGCTGATGTTACGCACGACACGGTTGTTGGTACTAGTAATAGATTGCCTTCTCTACTTCTCTTGACTCATCTTCTAAAAACAAGGTGGGTTTCTTACCTGCTGCTGCATCGTTAACAATCGGGCCGAGTTGAAGCCCTTTACAAACTGCATATAATACGTTACTGCACACACAACAGCAATAACAAACTACTTATGCATGCATAACAACAATGTTTCATAAATTTTTTTTGATGTTCGCTGCTGTGATCTTCTGTGATAAAATATGACATGAGTGGAAGAGTAGTTGCGGTCGATTAAGCAGAAGCCGAGCTAGGGCGCTATCAGTTTTTGGGATTTTTCTAAGAATGGGCTGAACCTTTGAACCTCGTTCACTCAATTTGTGCCTCTTTTTACAATTTACAACACCATCGATAAAAGATGATGATGATGATAGTAATAATGACGAGCTTGACAATAGATTCTGTCTACTAAGCT
Organism: Coecobrya sp. COE2; assembly: GCA_027743765.1. NCBI lineage: Eukaryota > Metazoa > Arthropoda > Collembola > Entomobryomorpha > Entomobryidae > Coecobrya > Coecobrya sp. COE2. The sequence goes on along the minus strand of JAHZMV010001332.1, from coordinate 24,369 downwards.
GTGAGTTCCAATTTGCATGCATGAATATTAAATGTGTTAGGTAATATGGCAAAAAAACGAACAATTTCATTTTAGCAGAAGCAAAATATAAAAAAAATCTAATATTTATTGTCTTATGCTGACTGAGCAAAACGGATTAACGGCCATGATTTTTGTTCATGTTGATTTGTTATAGAGCAAATAACAGCATACGGTCTACTGCCACTTCTCAAGTAGCTCCAAAGAGACGAATAGGTAATTATCATGTAGTGATTATCGAACTCACGACTACGACATACAAAGTGGGGTCGATGATGATGTTGTTGAAGACGGTGAAATCATGTGTTAGCTAAGCCTGTTTTTTCTTAAAAACTAGAGAACTTTTCTCTAGCAAGCAGTTTTTGTCTTTCTCAAAGTGATGCTTCCTGTGTTGTGGGTTTGTTTGCTGCAGTGATTAGATGATCACTAGTTATAAGTGGTTGATTAGTTTTTGCTGTTTTTCAATTCACAGTAAGTACTCGAGGTAAAAAAGAAGGTCACGCATGATAATGGCCCGGTCAGAGATGCAGCAGCGGCTCTAGTATTTAGCACACAAGCATATCAGCCAGCAACAGGAAAAGTAGGTAGCTATATATTTCTTCAGTTTTATTAAGTATGTTTTTCGTGCAATACTGTCCTTTACCTACACGCATTATAATATATGATGATTGTGGCTTTGCAACAATTTTTCAATAGCTCATAATAATATCGACATGTCTGGTCAAGTTTTGATTTCTTCTGGGCCTTTTAACTACATGAGATATTTGATGCTTCGTTAGTGATGATAATAGTACAACTTCCAAAGATGATGATAGGGGTTAGTGTTCTTATCAATTGGTTTAAGAAGATAGAGAGAAAGAAGGGCAAACACTGCAGTAGTTGTGTCGTGCAATACTTGCTCACTTGTAAAAAAGTCAAAGTCGAGCCCATAAACAACGATTTTAACAACAAGACTTGATTGTTTTTTTTTTCAAGTAGGTGGTGGTGATGGGTTGTTGGGTGCGGTGGTCTTCTGCTTGTATTTTGTTGATAGTATCGCAGGATCAATATTGAATAATGAAACAAAATAATAATAATAATCATAAGAATAATTGTACCAGATTTGGTAGATTGGATTTTAAAATTTCATTGCATGTATATATAAATATGCGTGTGTATACATGAAAGCTGTTCATGTACGAAATGTAATTTCTCGCTTTTTAGGTCTCTCACTCTCTTTATCTCAATTGGTATTAGCATCACAATGAAGGATTTTTTTCTTTCTAATGAACTGTCTCATTACTCCTCATTAAATTACCCATTGATCTAGTAGCAAAATAGTGGACGATCATCATCATATCATTATCAGCGAAAGGATCAACCATCATTTCGGCATCTCTCTCCTCCCTTCTGTGCATTTCACCATTTAACAATAATAATATCGTTCGACATTGTTTCAACTACTTGATATTTTTTTGTCTCGTCGTACGCTCAAATCTCTGTACACACAAACTACATTTTTACATTTCTTTTCCTTTTTTATTGTCAGTTCAATTCAATTGAATTGAAACAAGGAGCAGAACAATATAATAATCCTGTTTTGGTGCCTCACAGAAAGAAAAAAGTCAGAGAGGGACAGGCGCAGACCAGAGACCCTATTCAGTCAAAAGTCCATTTGTCTTTTTTTCACGACTAAATAACCTCGGTGGTGGTAGCGGATGGATGAACGGACTCACCGTCAGCAATGTTATCTTTGCTTTCACTTGTAGTAGTTTGCATTGAAATTGAAGAAGGGAAGGAGGAGGAATAATAAAAAACAAGATGTTTTTGTTTTTAGTTTTGATTACTGAGCACAAAAACTACGAGCATACATATATGCACATTTTTATACAAACGAAAACATTACATACAATTTACATGATATATTGTTTAAAGACTATGGCTCAGTCACAAGTATAAAATGTATTATTGTTAGAAGGGTTGAGGATGACTCTTTTGCTGATGAGCTTTTTAAGTTACTAAAATTTAAGTACAGCGCAAAAGGACTTGTACGGAATAGCTAATGACGATGACGAAAGCGACAGGGTCATGTTTGGCACAAAAAAGACAGAGTTCTATAATAATGTGAACTTATGCATGGCGTCTGAATTTCAACTAGGTACTTAATGTTTAAAAACAGTGGGAACTTTATTATTATGTATATGTATATTTGTTTGTTTATCAAATTGAAAGTTTTAAAACAGAGATAATATTTGTGAGAGAGAGAGAACAGTCGAATTGTGTTGTAACCTCTTTCTTCAGTACTCTGTTAGCCGTTCAGCTCCTGCCTTCTTGACTGTTTAAATGGTCGGTGATATTGCGTATGAGATTTTAAAATATATTCATAGGTAATATTATGGACAATGGATATGACAGGAGAGGACAATTTCAGGTTTACTTGGGCTTGTTTGGAGGACTGCACGTGTAGTTTTCTTGTGTAAAAATAATAGATGTGATGAGAAATGCTAGCCAAGTCTGCTTAGAACAACACTTGTGACATTTTTTTCAGGTTTGGTAGTACTGACTGCTTCTATCGCTGCTGGCTGGCTTCTCAGTCACGTCAAAGTGGTCTTCTCAAGAATAAGAGCTTTAGTGATCCAATCCATAACAGTATTATGTTTTTATTTATTCTGTATGATTGGATTACTAACGATAAATTAAATGAAAGATAGGGAGGGGAAAGGGTAAAAAAATTGTTTTTGTCTTTTCGTGTTCAAATGGCACTGACAAGGATTAAGTAGTGATAATATGCCTTATTGGAGAAACATGTCGCGCATCAAAAGAAAGAAACAGCTCAGCAGTGCAAAAAAGTGAATATTGAATGGTTTATGTAATATCATGTCCTCCCAGGCAAAACATGGCAGGGTTCCTTTTACAGATTTGTCAGGTCACATCATATTTTATTGCGTGAATGAACGGTTATGCCATGTGTGCTAATACTTATTACGCAGACGAAGAAGAAGTTCATTCAATCATAAAAAAGGTTTTGAAGAAGTAAATATGCAAATCTTGTTCTTTTTTAACGGGTTTAAAGCTCACATTTTGAGTATCATTGTAAATCATTTTTGAAAGAAAAAATCATTCTCATCATAACCATTATGCATATCAACCTACCTGCTCGTTTTTCACAAAATGTGTGACCATACAAAAACATAATAGTAGTGACGTGAATAGGGAATACGTCATGCATGCTGAATAAAATAGAGTTCATATGACTATTTTATGACGACAATCGTCATCACTCATCATCATAACAAAATATTTGCCAAAAAGTAATAATTAATTGGTTGTAATGTAGTCTGCACTATAATCTAAACCAGCGCCCGTATTGCTAATATACTAACTCAGTAAAATCCTGCAACATAAATAAATCAATTATAATGTAGTGGTTTTTTTACAAATGAAAAAATCGTTTTTAATGAGGCGAGATGGTTTCTACCTGCTTCTATTTTACCTATTAATTGTGAGTGCATAATGGTGGGTTCATTCTAAAGTGTTTAAATTTTAAATGCTCTGCCTACACACCAATACGTACTACGTGTACATTCATTCACTGTACCAGCTGCCAAAACAAGAATGTAATTTTTTTAAACCTTCATCTCAAAAAGCATGGCCAAACGACCATTACCCACACCACTCCTGTTGATTTTAACGAGCTTCCTTCTTTACTCTTCCTCCATCTGAAAAAGTCAATAAATGCGTACCAAACACCGAACAAATGATGGCGAGTAGTAGTCATGTAGTTTTGTTTTAACGATTCTTCATTCTTTATAGTAAAGAAATCAGACGTAAACTACATTTACATAACATGTTCCGTTATGTGTATATTATTTATTAAACGCATCCTTTATTGGTCATTGACTGAGATGATAGGAATACAGAAAATATAGTAATATGCGAGTATACTGTGGAAGATCATTTTAAATATTATGCTATTTGATGTACCTATTTATTTCAATTTACTCATTTTTATGGTATTGTTCTTGCTGCATGCTTGCCAGTAATCGTTTATCATCATTATCACCGACATCATCTGTGTACCAACTGATTTTTCAAAAAGTTAAAGCTGTCTGTTTTCACTTTGCAAAATTTTAGTGCAAATAGTGCAAACAGCGTTTTTTCAAATAGGAGTGCAGTTTAAAGTAGGTATACAGAATCTCATATTACCATCATTATTTTAAAGAATGGCAAGGCTGTGAACAGAGTAAAAAAACTATATATTCTATCTGAGCAATCAACTGGTATGCATGTATGAATTGCAAATACTTATTTTGAATTGCCGAGTTTATAGTGCTGGTAAGCCTCTGGGATGTGCCCCTCGAGATCAATAACCATATTTTGTTACAAAAAAGAATGATCCCATAAAAAGAAGAAAATGAAATCCTTATTGTCCACTTATATACATGGCTTAGATTTAACTTTTTTGTTACTAATAATGTAAAAAGACATATATTTTAAATTGTCGTAGTACCACCAAGATCGCAAATATTGTGTAATTCATACATACCTACACACTGTTATGTTGAGTGAGATGCAATTGGTTAGGTTTTTCTCTTCCAAAACTCTCCATCAGACATGGACATGATAGGCTTGCCCTTTTCCAAAAAAACATGTATTTTTTACTTTAGTCTTCACGTTTCAATTTTGCACTTGGCATTTGACAGACAACAAGATACCTAATCTGAAAGCAGGTATAAAATATGCCAATGTGAAATAAGCTATTCAGGGCTGGTCATTTCTTAAGATACCTACTAGCTTTTTTTGTGATCGGCTTTGGTAAAAACGAAAGGAAGATGAATATTTACACATTTTGTAAACCTATCCATCTGTCTATCTAATAAGGCAATAAAAGCCTGTTCTCTCGTCATTTCCACCTCGTTAATTTTTAAGCATTTCATTTGACTTTTGGAAGTTTACGTAGGTAAAAATGTATTCACACTCTTCGTAATGCTCTGCTCATCCGCAAAAAATCTCTCCAAGATAATTCAACCAGAAAAACTTCAAGATTAATATAGCATCTACATAAAATAGGTATGTATATTCATTCGAAAATGGCTTTGTGATTATCTCTATTTCGTAAATTGCGTAATACGGGCATATAAGGACATTTGACCTTGGTTTTGGCTTGTTTTTTGATACTACGCTTGTGGAGGTGACTAGTAACGCGATGCCCATATAATGCTAATAGTGATTTTGGCGATCTTCATGTGAAGTGAATGTCATCATGCAAAAAAATGCACACTTGTATGAAGGCAAACAGCAGACAGCATGCAGTGCTGGTGGTGGTTTGGTTGTTATTGTTGGTATCATCCTCACATCAACATTTTACTACAAAAGCAGCAACCCTTCAAGCACAAATTATCTAATCGGATTTTTCTTCTTCTTCTCGAAGATGTAATAATAATACCCTCTCATTCCAACTTATTGTCCTTTTCCATCATTATCATGTGTCGGAATAATGGTGGTCGTGTATGGTATTATTAACGAATGACAATGTATCTTTAATCTTAATTTACTATAACGTAACTAGACAGGCAGGAGGTGTATTATGTACGAACGAGAGAAGATGTTACCTTTTGTGTCATTATGGCAAAGGAAGAATGACTGGAAAGCAAGGTATTTTGTTCTTGGCTCTGTCTTCTTCATGTATATTCTTCCCAAACATGTTATCTTACTTCCATTCATGCAGAAAAAGAAAAATTGTTAATTTGCACTTGAAAAAGTTTTTGGCTTTAACCTAACTTTTTGGTGGTGCACTAGCTTTTTTATCTGATTACATTACAAGCACGAAAATGGAAGTTTGTACTCGTTTATCATACGGCATAACTTATGGAGTTGTTTTTCATGGTCGGATGGACGTGCCTTGGTCGCACATGTCTGTTGAGAATGACAATATTGTGTGATAGTCCATATTAACAATCCCAGATATTAATGTGGTGGTGGTGGATTGGTGACTCCTTACTATTCTTCCTTGTCTGGTGACACTTTAGCTATCATATTTATCATCTCCGTCTGTCTCCGTAGTCTAGTTTATTAGTCCAGCTATTCAAGTTCAGTTGGGTTAGCTATTAAACATAATGCTGCTAACATAATAATATATAATATATAATAACTAATATAAACTAACTGAACTGCTGCAATTGGAATGAGTAATAAAATTGGTGGCGGTAGTAAATGGAGTGGGATTAAATCGAGTTCAGTATGGATGCAGGCCGACTATTTATTATATGACATGACTATAGCTGCATGTGTGGGGAAAAGACAATCAGTATACATGATACTGTTGATTGTGCACACACATTCAGTTAGTCACTGTCAGTGCATAGTTGTGTTTGTTTCACTACCATCGTCGTCATCACCGTCAGTTTATCACCGTCGAGCATGCAATGCAACCAAAATGGCCAAGTACCCGTTTTTCTTCCTCCTCCAATACGTGTCATTGTTTAACCATATATAGAGCACACTTCCATAAACCGATTTTTGTGGCAATATTAACAAGAGCAGTGAATGAAAATGAGGCAGATGTTGCGATCTGATTGTGATTTCATTACACTATATTAGTGCCCAATAATATTATCATCGTGTCTGTCTACTTTACTACTAGAATACAATATGGCCAATTTTTTACAGCCTGTACGTGTAGATAGTACATACGTTAAATACCAAAAAAGTTGTCTGCAAAAAAACCTGTAAATCTTGAACACGTCAATAATACCCTCGTAAACTAAGTTTTTAATGGAGATTTTGTGGCTAATTTAATGAGCTCTACATTATGATGATATTCCACTTGTTAAACATCTCATTCTGCTGCCTGTGTGTGGGTTGGAGGCAATATAGCGATAAATAGTGCATAGAGGATAAATGAGATTTTGTTAGTTAAGCTATATATGCTCTAGGCGATGATGTGGTCAATCTAGAGTCTACTCTTCGCACGTCTGTCCGCGTCTCTAGTGACAGAAAGCGATAGGACAAGTGCACTTCACCAAACCAAAAATCATCGCATCACATCATACCCTCATCAAAATACTGATAGTTGTCTAGTCTGTCAAGTGAGTGCCAGTAACAAGATCATCGAGTTTTCCAATTTGGAAAAAGCAAATCAAAAGATTATAAAGAAAAACAGGAAGTTTTTATTATTTTACCTTTCCAGTTGTTTTTTCAAACGTGTGTGCCCATTTTTCTTTGATAACAAATACAAAATATATTAAAGGAAAAAAAAACCAGTCAATGTAAGTACCAATTTCCGTTATATTATCATCACATCACCAACATAATATTACGCATAATTTTCAAAAACCCAAATAAGCAGTGCAGTGGTCTAAGCTTTGTTGGAGGTTAAGCAGAAAAAATCGGTTGCTTTACCGTTAAAAACCCAACGAACGTGTGGACGAAAACACGAAAAAATCTGAATAACTTCCTGACTCACTTGAGTATAAAGACACCACTCACCGTGGTCTATTCAAGAAAGTTGCATGTGTAGCCAGTTACGTCTAGCTTTTCAATAATTTTGCTATTGTTGCGCTCGATCGAGCTTATCGAGCAGCCAGTCTCAATTAGATAGTCAAGCAGCACGGTAAACAGGAGCAGAGCAGAGTAATCATTATTTCTTCACTGTTCTTTTCACACAGTTTCCCACGAAAAATCGTTCCTTCAATTGAATCATTTTCTTCCTTGTCTCGTCATTCACATCGTGAGGAGTAAAGCAGTAGTAAAGCAAATAATTTGAATGTATCGTAAACGACCGTTTTTTGCTTGATTGAAGAGAAAGAAGGTTGAAGGTGGAACATTTGAAAGCATCGCTGATGTAATCTAATCATCGTTCATCATTTTTGCAGCGCTGTGCCGTGCCAACTTTTAAAATCCAATTTTCTTTTGTTTGCCTTTTCAAAGTGATTAATTTTTGCTTTGTTTTTGCCTTCCTCGCCATTCTCTATATATCGCCGTTGTTTAAAGATCTCATGGTACGCATATATACGCATTCATAAAATATTCATGTGTACGTGCGTGCATCGTGCATTCCTCCACTTTCACGTGACTGCGTGCTGTGGTGCCTTAGCAGCGTAGCCGGAAGAAGTCGAGGGGAAATGAGTGCACTGATTTGTTTTTGATTCGCAACTTTGTTTCGACGAGTAATAATAATCGATCTGATTACTGGCATTATTATTATTTACTATTTGTTCTTCGTCATCTTGTTTGTGCTGGCCACTGTCGGTGGATGATAAATCGATAGAGATAAAGAAAAGTTTAGATTTTTTTGTGACCTGACCTGAAGAGAACGTCATCATCGTCATCTTTACAGAACACGGTACCGCTAATTTTCATTTCTATTTGTAACGCTTTGTTCATCATCTCTGTCTCTTTTACTATCATAATAGCCATCTCGTCATCTACACAAGCATTGTAACAATTTTGTATACATTTCTTGTCCTGTTTTCTTTGAATGTTGGTTCGTCTGCGTCGTCATTGCTCCGCTCTGCGGAGGAAGAAAGGCATTTGTACGTGGTAATGTGCCTCCATAAATAATATTAAGTTTTTACTTCTGCTGCTGCTGCTTCTTCTCGAGATAGCTTGGTTTTTAAATCTTATGATGATTCATGATGATTGTGATTCACATCATGACCACGGTATTGACCAAGGAGGTATTGAAGAAGCGTCATTGTTCGTTTCGAAGGATGGCAGCAGCGTTTATAACTTACCACAGATGATTTTTATTTATTCCTCCGGGGTTGGGCTTCTTTTTTCTTCGTCAATTTGAATCACTCTCTCACGAGCATGATTTTTAGGCGTGCTCAAATATTTTCTCTGTTTAGTAAGCCCACTGGGGTATATAAATGTATATGCTGCCTCTCTAATTTGGTTTTGTTTCTGCTCACATAACTTTATAGATAAAATGGCTCATTTTTTTGTATCCATATATTGTTATTATGAATATTACGGGTGTCCGTTCATGTTGGTTTAACCAATGTTAAAACGGTTTATATGTAGACTCATGGGAAAGATGAAATTCACCTGGTGAATCATGTCATGTCCCATCTGCGAATGGTTGTAATGATAATAATTGTCGTTTTACTGAAATACTGCTTCTGCTAGTTTCTTTTTAATTTTTTTTCAAACATTCATGGTGGTCCTTGAAGAAAAATAAAAACTGTGAAAAGTATATACATACAACAGGGCAGGGAGATTGGTCACTTCCAGTTTTTCTTAGTTATGTCAGGGTGTAAAAAGTAATGGGGAAAAATATCAAAGTCAAGAGGGGCAAACCACAAGATTACACTTTGAAAGTTGTGAAGATGATGAGAAGTGAATGGTATTGCTCGGAGTTTTTTTGTCTTCTTGGAAGTTGTGGGCACTAAATTCTAGTCGGGTACTGCCACTAAAACAGTACATGCTTGGTTGACTTGATATCATCTTATGATTATCTTTTTTGACTTTGCCATTTCTGGGTATCCGAGGCCTTGTCTCCGACGTGAAGACTGTTTTTAGAATTTTTAATGATAATGGTTATGTTATTATGCATACCTCCATCAAATCATTATTAGCAACCTCCCTTTCCAGTCGGTTCGCATTGCGTTCAAAAGACCAGCATGGAATTGCTTTTGGTGAGAGGAGGAAAACGAATGCATATTAAACTTTTTTTATTTGTGAGACCTTGCACATCCACCCACTTTAATTATTATTACCCTGCCTAATATATTATTCTCCGGATGGACATACATACATTACATTATGTCAAGAAGGAGATTTATAATTTTCTCTTGTGAACACAAGCACATTTTCAAGGGAAAGATGACCATGAATCCTTTCATGCTCAAAAGGAATATTATTATGGGATTGCCGTCTTTGTTATTATTTTGCAATCTTCATTTTAGCATCCATCTTAAATTAGAAAAAGATTACACAGTTGACGTACCCGATGGTCTCTTTCGAGTAGTTTAGTAGTTTAGTAGTAGTATTAGTAGTTTAGTATTTTTATGGGCGACCAACTGGACAACTGCTTTTATGGTTTTGAACTAGATTTCCATTCCAACTCGGTACAATTTCTTGACTTTACTCGATTTATTCTTCGTATCAACCTGTTATGATCACGATCAAAATATGTAATCTAATCTTTTCATCTATTCCGTCTAAATGATTGGTTGGTTGAGTTATTTAAGTCATGAGGTTGAAATCGAATTTTTTATTGCTCTGCAACGTGCGTGTGGAGCATATTACAATACGATAATATTTCAAACATAAAAACGTTGTTATAATTTGTACAATTTGTGATAATGATACAATAATTTTTGTTCGTATTGAACAACTTTCCTTTTGTGTTTGATTAATCTGTTCCCCGAGTCCAGTCTTTATCTCACCTACTGACAATCAGAACACACATTATAATGCTTTCAGTAAGAAAAACTACAGCACATTTTGTTTGCGTAGGCGGTTAGTTTATAGACTGGTCGAAGAGATAAGCAGACAATATTTTACCTGAATTGCACTACATGTTGAGCGTCACTATCATCTTCAAAATTATAAGAGCTTTTTGTTGTGTTCATGGACTCTTGATAAAACAAAGCATAAATTGAGGAGTATGCATAATAATGTGGCTTTTAGTTTTTAAAGAAAAAAAATGTCCATAATTTTATTTTTTTGGCTTACCTTGCTTGCACATCATCATCATTATCATCATTATTTTATTATCAAGATGAAGACTATTATGTATGTCAGTAAGATTGTTGTATGCTCATGTTTTTTAATGTTTCGTTGTTTTTATCGTTTCGTAGATGGGTCGTGAAAAGAGAGGACCTCTCGCCCTCGAAGCTTGGTGCAGACAGCTAACAGACGGCTACCCCAATGTGCGCGTTGACAATATGACAACCAGCTGGAGGAATGGAATGGCATTTTGCGCACTTATCCACCGTTTCAGACCTGAATTAATGTAAGTCTAGAAGAAACTTAAAATCTATCATCTCATGTAAGAAACTTAAAAAGCTCATCCCACATCCCGCAGCTCCTTTTTCAAAATCATAAATCATTTCTACACACTTGAAAACAAACAAGTCTCAAAAGAAATGAGCAATTTGCAATTTGCTTGCCGAAACGCCAAATATGTTTTGCTGGTTTGCAAAAAAATGCAGTGAATAAGCAGTAACGATTTGTGTGCAAAATGCGAAATCATCATACTTTTTTGTAAACCAGACTGTCCACTTATGCATACATAAAACTCGACTTTTTTCACTAATTAAAATGAAGTTGTGGCCGACCAAATTTGGTCACTCAAGCGTAAATCTCATTACTCACAAATTAAAAAATAAAATTTTGTCCGCAGCAATATAAAATGAGCGGTTGTTGTTGAAGAAGCAGGAGATTGTCTCTATCTATTTGAGTTTTTGAATAATGAGCTACTAAAAAGTATGCTAAATAGTGAAAAATTGACTTTGATGCTGGCTACCTTCATTTCATCATCTAATCTATGTATACTTTGTTGTTACTTTTTACAGTGAATATGAGAAGTTGGACCCATCCGATATTATTGGTAATTGCTCGTTGGCATTTGAAACTGCAGAGAGTAAGCTCGGAATACCGGCTTTGCTTGATCCTGAGGGTAAGTTTTAAAACTAAAAGGAAAAGGCGTTTACTAAAAAATCTATACTTCTATCAAAGCACTTTTTGTCTTCATTGCATATATTTTTTTCTTTCGTCTTTTTCCCTTTTAATAAATATTTGTTTTTCTTTATTTCTATTATACATACACGTGCGACTACTGTCTAGTAATATAAGTACCTTATTTTTTCTGACAAAATTCCGCCTTTTCGAGTTTTGCAAAACATTTTATTTTTGCAAAAAAAAACGGCAGATATGATTCAGCAGCAGAACAACAAGGTATTTTTATTACGTAGATATTTTAGCTGCGCAACACTTGATGGTATGCATGACAAGTGGTTTAAGTGTCAGTTTTATTATCTGTGCCATGGTTGATGGTGTATGTGCCATTACATGAGCATGCACAGTATAAATTATAATTTGTAATAGATATTTAAACGCACAGGGAAAAGACAAGGTTTAAAGTTATACATTACTAATAATTATGTTCTCAGCTTTTTCTTTGAAAAAATAATCATAACTTTGAACCTAGTTAACGTATCACAATCATCACCACCACCGCATAAGCACATGCGAAATGTTTACATTAAAATGAGAATGATGCTAAGAAATCTTGATCTTGAGAAAGAAGAAACCACTTTGCAATTTGTTTTTGAAACAATCATACAACACAAAATGTATGCATCCTCTATGCTTTTTTATAAAATCCTTTTTACAATGTGGTTTACTCCAAAATGGTTTTTAGATAATAAAACTGTTTTGCTATATGAATAAAAGTTCTTTCTCTTTTTCATTTTTGCCTTCCACCCAACACGTTAGCAAATATACCTATGTAGTACCTATCTATATCAATGTAACATTATCGCCGGTGTTGTTCATGCTGGTAGTGCTCATGCATGTGAAAAAGTAGATGGCAAAAGATGATTATATGCGAAAAATAATTCTCTTTATGTCGATGTCGATTTAATCATTTAATTTACCTCACAAAAACTCATTCACTTTTTTCTCTTTCAAAAAATCGCCGTTCATTTCTAGAAAATTTGAATCTTTTGAAAAATAATAAGAATACCATTATAGTGCAATCATTAACATCATCTTCCTCGTGGTGGTCGACAGATTCACAAGAAGTTAGAGAGGGGATGAATCTCTCTTTTATATCCCTTTTTTCTTTTTGCTCATCATGACGTGAATACTATATAACGTAATTTTTGTGTCTGCGTGTGAGTGTGACTTTTGTGTGTTTTCTTTTGTCTCTGTGTAGATATGGCCGCCAACGAGATTCCTGACCGACTTTCGGTGCTCACGTACGTGGCCCAATTTTACAGTTTGTTCAAGAATGCCGAGAAAAAATCAAGTGTGCCGAGTCTTCATCGTCGTGAAAAAGATGATGACCTCAAAACTCGATCAAGCGACAAATCCACTACACCCAACTCCGAAAAGGCAAGTTTTTTAACGATATTTACTCCATCACACGCAACTTTTTCTTTTTTCTCTTACTTCTCTCACTCTTCTCGTTTTTTCCCATTCTTTTACAATTTGTCATTAAGTGCCTTGCGAAAAAAATTACCTGTGCAAAATATCTAATAATGTGCAATTTTGCCTTAGAGAGAGAGATTGCCACTTCTACTACCTGTCTTAAAAAATTAGTAAACGATAAGAAAGAAGTGTATCCACTTTTTTAATCTCCTCAGCCGGCAAAATGAAAAAAGTGTACTTAACAAGTTTGTTTTTTTATTATTATTGTTTCTTTTCTGCTGGGCCCTTTTAAAAAACTAATTTACCCTCATGTTCTGTAGCTATAGTCTGATGTTGTCGGTCTTTTACATTCAAAGGAGACAGTACAAAGTAATAATGCAAAAGTAACTTTGAAAGAGTGACAGTGCTAAAATTAGCAGATTTTCTCTATTTGTATATAATATGTATTCTCTACTTTAGTTGTATAAAAATGTACATTATACTTAAATATTCATGCCTAACAGGGATGTCAAATCGATCTTTCAGAGTTTAGTTTTTTTTCTCTCTCCAAACGAGTCTAATCTTTTCCTTCCTTCTCTTTTGCCATTTTCTTCTTGTTATGTCCCTCTAATTCTTTCGACGTAGCAGCACTTATGACTAGGTATATTATAGTTCCCCTCAAGACGTAGAATGAGTTTTTATTTTTCCGGCTTGAGCATAATAATATTCATATTACATACTCCTCTAATCTTGCTAATCTAATGCTGTACATAAAGATAGTGTATACAATTGTACATTCACAATTTCACATTAATCCACCTCCTCGAGCAAGTCAATAAACAAAATCTGCATACAATGGTGATGTTGCTAAAATAAATACTTTTTGTACAATCATAATAATAATAACATATTTAAAATGTATAATACGCTTGCTTTTAATATTATCGTCTATTCTCCGAGAGTCGTTTTCTGTCGTTCATTACCAGGACTTTCACACTTTGCCTTCTAAAGATCTCACTAACCTATATACTTACGCATTTATTGTAGTACAAGCACATTTTTTATTCCGGCATCTTATCCTCAAAGCAAAAAAAAAAGATTATATATTTACCTACCTATTCATACCTTTAAGTTTTAATGATTTGGTTCTCTCTTTTTTGTTTGACACGTCATTAAAATACAATCTTTCATCAAATTCCATGTATCCTCTACATTAACTGTCGTTAGTACTAAATCTGAAATCTCTCTTTTTTGTATACAATTTCATCTGTCACACGTCTGTCATTTACTCTGGTACATATATATAAAAATCCTACAAAAACATCCGCTAAAAATCACACTTGGTATCACTTCGCCATTTCCTCTCTGTTCATTGTCGCAAATCGACTTGGTCGTCAACTCTGTTTCCTTCTTCTTGATTCTGCTTTGATTTTCTTTTATGTTGGTTGGTACTAATATGCAACTAATTTCGTGACAAGTGAAAACCCCAAGTATTAAACGCTGTGTCACTAAATCTGCATCATAGAAATCCACCGTAGTCATCATTCTCATAATATCCTTACACCTCCTCCATCTTCTCTATTTCTGTTTATCGTGACAAATTGCATTTTCCCTGAAGCGTGAAATGTGTAAAAATATATAATAATTACTATTGTTGTCAGATGCTAGTTGCTGACGAAAGAGAGTTAATGCATAGGTAATACTGCTGACGGCACAAAGGCTTAAATGCTAATAATGGCATCGTCAAAACAGGCATAAGTGGAAGAAATAAGTTTCTGCACCACACAGAATCATGATAGAAAAAAGAAGATACATCATCAACGTGATAAAAATCAAGGCATGGCAATGCATCTTCTTTTTCACGAATTTCCTCCCTGTTGTTTCACCTGTTCTTCTTTTTGACATTGACATCGTATTTTATTCACACTCCTCATTCTTGAAGATATGTGACCTTCTTCCTTGGTGTTCTTTCGTTTGTGTCTGGCAATAAAATAGGAAGGAAGGATAATAAGGGAAGGACACAAAATGCAATGGAGTGACATTCCACCTGCTAACAAAACTGTGCTTACTTCGTTTTACCGTTTCACTGCATTTAGTAAAAGGGGTAAGCTTTTATGACTGTTTGACTCCTGTTGTGTGTTCCCGTTCCATAGCATTTCACAATCCACAATAGCAAATAAAAATCGCTAAATTGCCAGCTTTTTAAAGAGAAAATGCCAAGAAAAAATAAGGCATGGCCTGGGTTACGCACTTTTGAAGCAGGGATACGAGAGTCATGTCGCGATGTTAGTTTAGTTGGTGTTAATCCTACGGTACATGTTTTATTACTACCGCTAAAAAATGTTTAGTTAGCACGTTTCAGTTAAAACATAATATTGTTTGAATGTGTGCACGAAGAAGTTGGGCAGCTCCGCAACTTTTTCAAGGAATGTGTAATGAATGGGGAAAACACAGTACGAGTTGAACCTCAACTCACGGCAAGGCAAACGGTGTGGCAGAATTGTTCCCTCGGTGCACATGGGGCAGCAAAATATCACGCATATTTTTTTTCTTACCTAGACTCGACAGGATTGAATTTGCATAAAATGACTGCATACATTACACTTGACAGTATATGCCATTTTGTGCATTTATGTATTCTGCTATTTCTCTTGTGTCATATTTATTATTCCCTTTCATATTTCATGTGCGTTCGAAAAAGAAAATGTGCGGGGGATGGGTGGAAATATCACGCGAATCATGTCCTATTAATGCCATTTAGTATTACATCTATTCATTTTATTTAAAAAGCTTAATAATATATTAGTTTTCACATGTCTTTGTGATCACCATAATCATATACCTGAAGTCGGTGGAGAACCAGACGTAAAGAAGAGAAGCCAAAATGTCAACATATCAATATAACTGCAGATTGCCTCGGATAGGTCAGGGTGCAATGTATTCTCACGTTGCCATTCTCCCAAGTTGCTGAACTTGCTTTCTTCTTCTCTTGGTTGGTATATGCTTGACAATCAGTACTCTTTGTCCTCTCTTTTCCTACGGTCATAAATTATAAGGAAAAATAATCAGCGTTTCCCAGTGTATTTTCTTTCGGATTTGTGTTGTCCTATGCTTCACTTCATTTGAAATAATTATGCGTATTTTATGGTTTGAAAACAGTTGGTATCTTACGAATGGTGCCGCTAAGGTAAATTTTTATTTGCAGAGGAGAAGATAGGCCGCCACCTCTTGTCCTGCGCCTTTTACCCCTTTGTTACCATAAATTAGTCATTTTTTGGCTCTGAGCATAGTTTTTACAGTACTTAATGTAACATCTCTTGTGCAATACTTCGGTGCACGATTTTCACCAACTTTTTTAGACAAGAAATATCTACGCATACAAAATTATTTAAGAATTGTGAAAAAATGCCGTGTACATTATCACTAGATTATTATGCCAGAACCAACTACAAACGGCTTATTTTTATTATGTTTTTATGTAGCAGACTGGTTGATGATTACATGTTGCTACAAATGGTGTGATATGTAAGTGTAGTAAATATAAAAAATGAATTAATATTTTGAATGAACTGCTACTGATGAACATCTCACGTTGAATTGATCTCCATTTTCTTAAGACGGTGACGCTTCAATCATTGTTTTGATTGTTTTGATAGACGAGATAAAATCACATCTCTGCATTTTCTGCCTCCAACTGCATAATATTATAATAATTTCAATGCGAGTTCAAATCAAATCCAACTGGCTAGCGACCAGGGGAGAATGTAAGAGTAATAAAGCAAACATTATCAACAACATCAATAATAACAATAAAAATATCAACAAAAGTCCATTCAGGAAGTTCATAAAAGCGTTCTTGCGCAATAACTATTTCATCCCTTCTGAATATCTGTTACTTGGCTTCATTTCCATTTCATCAAAATGTGCTAAAGTGCTGATGGTCAGTGAGTCAGTCTAAAATTGTGGTCAGCCAACTATCAGCCAAGCCAGTATGCAACCTATAACCAGAGTACATTTCTTATGATAATGTTACTACCTTTCGCTCGCTCACTTATTACTATGTATGTATGCTGCTCCTGAAGCTCATACAACTCTAATTTTTATGACGCTGATATATTTACATTTTGATTTTTTCATTCATTTTTTTGTGTAGTGGATTCTTTCATTATTGCTATCTTTATATTCAATCTGATCAACGCGAACTGCGAACGATCAAAGTTGTAGGCAAGGAATACAAAAACACTTGTGCTCTTTCTTTACAATTTACAACGAATCACGATGACATTATTCAAGCAACTCTTCTTGCTCGCCAATCAATAAGTCGTATCATATCGCCATATTTCACTATCAAACTCACTCAAGATACGATCAAATATCGATATTTGACAAAGTGAATCAGTAAAAGTCGTATCTTTGCAAAACCTTTTGGCATCAACTTCATCTCTTGAACTAAATGTTCTTGTCGAACAAGGCATAATAAAAATATTGCTTTATAGTCAGCGAGAGACTAGCTAGGCATAAAAGTTCCAAAGAGAAGAGTATCTTCAACGAAAACACTTATTGTTACCGCCAACCATGCACGTGCAAGCATGCATTGCCAATATTAATCACTACTTACCTATCGTACATCATTTATTAATAACGATAGTAAGTTTTTGTACTATGTTTTGTTGAATATACTATGCAATTTTGGCTGTTTTTTTTCTCTTTGCCAATTTTGAAGGCATGAGCTACAGCTACGGAACCCACTACATGCTCACCACAAAGTCCCGACATTAGTAACTGTGTAAACTACTACTGAAAAAAGGAATAAAGTAGAAACTTTTGTCTATAGTGTGTGCATAAATGTAATTTTAATGTCGCTGATGAAAATGATTGTTATATCATTAGTGTGTGTGTGGATGATGATGTCGATAGAAAAATTATGATTGCTTGGGTTGTGCAAATATATTTTACGTAATGATAATAATAAAGATAATAAAGGCTATATAATACAATCATCATCACTGACCAATTGTTGCGGCATTTGCTCATCTCGAATTTGCCATCTATAAAAAAGTGAATTAAAGCCATTAAATATAATTCGACATGGTCAATTTTCTCAGTAAAAACAATTTTACGAATAAGGACGCGATTGAATGTTTTTGGTTACAACAAACGCAAAACAAGAAGGAAAAGGGTTATGCGTATTTCTATGTCGTATACCAAGGTTTGAGCGTGTCATGAGATCATGTTGACCATTTTATTTTGTTTAATTGCACAGGAAAAGTCAAAAAAGGAAACCAGAACTATACAAGGCTCCACACAAAAATAAATAAATAACAATAATGCGCGTGATCGATGTTGTAGCGGAGATTACGTTATGCTGACATAGCACGTGAATTAGTCAAGCCAAAAGTCAAAGAAAGGGTAGTAGTGAGAAGGTGCATAGTAGCTCAGTGGTACAACTGCTCTGCAAAGTACGATGAAAGTTTCATAATGCAATTGCACATGCAGAACATGCCGGTAGTAGTTGTTTTTGTTTGTAGAGCTTGTCATGTTCTCATGTCAAAAGTCAATTGTAATTACCGTTTCTGCTGCCGCAGAGTTAACTTGGTCAACAGATTGTTTTACAACCATATACAGTCATGCTGCATTGATTGCTGTGAAAAGTGTATTTTTAACGATCTCATCCTTACTCGACTTGTGATATTAAAGCTTATATGACCATGCATACCTAAATTAAATGCAGTTTATTTCTTCAATTGCCTTAAAAATGTATATAAGCCATAGTTAGAAAAGGAGAGTGGTCAATTTTCAATGGAGTTAATTGGAAGGTATTGAGTTGCACGAATGCACACGGCATACATAAATAATACGATCATATATAGTAGCATGGCATAGTTTGATTATTGAAACAAGCGAAATCTTGATTTATTTGTTTGTTTCAACTGTTTTGTAAAAAGGTAGTTTACTGCTGTGCATTTATTGTAGCATATAATCAAAACCAAAAAGCAATTAATTGTTGCGGAAGAAATTATTGCATTAGTCAATAATTTCAACTATACGCTGCTGTTCGATTTGTTCGTTCAAAACCTATGAAAATCAGAATAATATATGACAATTTTTATTAATGAGCTAATACAAAATGAGAAAACGCAATAACTCACCAGTGTGCTGACAGGACTGTTCCTAATTGGTAAAGTGACGACAGGTGCAAGAAGATAATGAGTTTGAAATTGATACCTTCTTTGAGTGATAGCTAGTCTGAAAGGGGAAAGGAAATGGAAGAGCAATAAAAAGAATCAAAGTAAGTTGCATTTCAGGTTGCATTTTAAGAGCATAAATAAAAATGCAGTGTAATAATGTGCCATTCACTATTGTTAAAATAAAAAATACTGTTTTAAAAAGTAGCAACAAACTTTCTGCTACCATTCTCCGTATTAATTTTTACTGCAACTGACTTTACATCGCTCTCTAAAGGCAACATGAAACAAACCCACCTGCTACATTGCATTTCATATCATCAACATTGCATTATTAGGTAGACATCTCATTATCATCGTCATTATTTGTCCCCCATTTCCAATCGCTGTCGCTTTCGCCATTTGCCTTCACTGTTGCATTATATTACTATATACAATAACTTTTATAAGTAACTAAGCCGTCTCCTGTTTCTCTCTTTGATCATTATTTATTCCCGCAATAAATGACAATAATAATGGGAAATGCACCAAACAAGCATATAATCATTATAACAGTATCAGCCAGAGTATCATCAATGTGATTAATAACAAGTGTTTATAAATTTATATGCAAACGCGACGACGACGAGACAATGATGAGACAACACAAAAAACGAGCATGCAACTATCCCAAGTGTCTAACAATAAATAAAACTGTAAGAAAGGAAACACTTTCACCTTTTTTCGCTGGCATTCATCACTTTACACATCATTTTGACTTGATGCTGATGAGAAAGACGGCAGATCCCTACATTAAATGGCTTATATGTCTCTGTAAGAAAGGAAACACTTTCACCTTTTTTCGCTGGCATTCATCACTTTACACATCATTTTGACTTGATGCTGATGAGAAAGACGGCAGATCCCTACATTATATGGCATATATATCGCTTGTCTTGGGTCTTCTTGCCATCTACTCATCCGTCGCTGCTATCATCATCGTTGCGGTTAAATGAATGCTTACTAAACTTTGACAAAATGCATTAAGTATATGCATACATGATGATGCTGCATTCATTTTTTATTCTACGCTTTTTTCTCAACAGAGATTTATCAGTCAGTCAGTCAACCTGTGTAAGAAAAAAAACAGGTAAAGTGCAATGTAATCTAAAATATCAGACAAAAGTGCACTTTGCTTTTGCTCTGCTGCTCTTCTTATCTTTTGTGCACAATATGCAATACGCTTAAGAGAAAAAAAGTGACAATGCCGACGCAGCTTATAAAGCTGATGTTACTGATGTAAAGGCCGCATGTGTAGGCAGGCCGGGTGTAATAAAAACGAGACAGACATGCAATTATGTCCGTCCGTCGGTTTAAAGTAGTGAAGTGCATTTTGTTTGGAAGGCGAACAACACTTCAAAGGTGTAATTTTGAATAAAAAAGAAAAAGAAACGATGAAGAAGAAAAGTGGCAGGATGTGTCTTACTCTCTTCTTGTCTGTCCGTGAGCGTTTTTAAAGTTGCTTTTGAGTAAGTCCATTATACTATGGCGCTCCTGGTGTACAATTTTGCCTGCAAAAATAAATTGACTTTTTATTTGGGACTTTCCTTAGGAAATTATGAATTTAAGTTGAGAGGCAAGGTAGAATTTTAAATATGAAGGAAGTTTGAAAGGATTATATATAATGCTCATCGTTCTTTTGTATACTTTTCATTGTGCACGCTCCTTAATATCATTTTTTATGCCTGTTTAAAAGTCAGATAAATCTCATGTTATGAATTTTGCACGTTTGTAATGCTCACAAGTTTTAGGTCAGCAGATCAGAAATTGAATATTGAGTACCTAACGATAAAGTCAAAGAGTCAACTGAGCCAGACAACGAGCAGACGAGATGATTCAATTTGCAATGTGGTATATTATAGTTGTGATAATATGGGTTGATGGTCACGGATAGACAAACACAAAAAAAATGTCATGCTCTTCTGCTCACGACTGGTATGTGAACATGATAACATCGATAAAGTTTTAAAATCACTTTTACTCTCCGATCTGTGATGAGACTCTGGTTATCAATTTGTAGAGATGTTGAATTGAGCCGAAGCACGGTAGAGAACAATGCACTAGAATTTTCCTTTCATTTTCCACAAAAGATGATATGAAGGCAAACAACATTTTTGGCGCATAAAATATTATACCTGATTATTTTATGTATTGAGAAAGCATACAAAATTGACTTATTTGCCGGGGGCAAAAATGAATGAAATTAGCACACAAAAAAAGTAATCTGGTAGACGAAGAAAATAAAAGGTGAACCTTTCGCTGTGTGCTGTTGTCTATGCCTGCGTGCGGATTACATTTTATGTGTATTACGTGTTTTTTACATCTTGTGAGGTATCGAATATCCAATGACTTTCTTGATATCCATTTTTGTGCCCTCAGCACAAAACACACCGGATCATCAGGGCTCAGGACAAGATTTAAATAGAAAACAACCTTATACTAACATGGTATGCTAAATATTCATTGTTGGATAAACTGTAATGGTACAGAAATGAACACAATAGTGTGCAGGCTGCCGAACAATGTACAATACCATTATTATTATGATGATCATGACGGCTACAATAATGGGTATATATGTATATGAATTATAAGCTTTAAATATATGACAATATTACTAGTGAGCATACACACAAAAATTGTTTTTAGTGACCGAGTAAACATGCCTGATCATGAATCATGGTGATCAAGTGATCAGTAAGAGACAGTAGAAGAGAAACCACTTTCTATTAATAAGCACATTAGAGTAGACTTTTTTATTGTATATACTTATTTAATTTAATATTATTATTGATTACATTATGATACGAAGATGAAAGGGAATATATATGCAATTTGTGTTTGTAGTCACATACGGCAAGAGAGAGAAAAACTTGCTTTACGGATTTTCAGGATGATGGTGGGCAGGGAAATTGGGAGGATGTAGATGATGATTATGATTTGATGCGATCAAACAGAATGATTTTCTTCTTCTTGTCGAACTCTCTTTCTCATTCAAATTCAAACCAGAATATTCAGTAAAAAATGAGATGAGCAAAAGAGACCTTAAGTGAATATGATGATGATGCTAGAGTCGAGATGGGTAAACAAATAAAATAAGTAGGCAGCAGACGTACTACAAACAACGTAGCAGTCAGAATGAAAATGAATTTTTAGAAGAGTCCACCACTAACTGCATACAGCTATCAATTCGATTCGAGCAATAAGAAGACGTGCAATTATTGTAGCTGTCCCCCGTTGAATATGTAATTTTGATGGGGTTGATGATAATGACAGCGAATCTGATTGTCAGGACAGGAATAGGAATAGTACTACTTGTATTAAAAGCATTAAGAATAATAATATGTATGTTCTAAATTGTCTATATTTTGTTTGTGTGCTTGCACGCTATTTTTATTGAATGTTTTTAATAAGCATGTAATAGCATTTTGTTCGTGGTTGGTGGGATATTGTACAAATTTAGAGTTGATTGCACTCTCTCCTGAAGCATAACTTTACAGCAATAATAAAATGCATAATAAAAAGTATTCATACAACGACAGTGTATATAGGTATAAATTATTATATTTAGGTAAGTTTGTAAATATCAATAATAACAATGATGATGCCTAGAAAGATGAGCAAGAAGAGGTAGGATAAGCACGTGCAATTTCACGTTGTCACGTTGTTTAATATATATGCATTGTTGAAAAGAACGGCTAGAAGTTGAAGTCGTTTCTTTAGCTTCCCTTTCTTGATATAAAAAAATAAATCAGTTTTGCTGCAAACATGGTATGTAAGGACTTTGTGACAAAGATGATGATGATGACGATGCTGGTTTTGGTTTTTTTGTGTAGATTTATGCACATAATAAATAAACCCCTTGTACAGACGTTGTCCGACGATCCCATGTGCTATATACAACATTGTAAAAATGTTGTGACTGGTCTGTCGAAACTCTCACACTAATTTTCCGTTTTGTATGGCTCGAAGGCAGACTTTTCATTCCTTTTACAAAATAGCAATTTGTTATTGTACTTTAAATATAGGAACAATTTGCATAGCATGTTGCATTCCTCGCGTAACGCGTATCGTATAGAAAATCATAGCGAGGTAATAATGTAGGAACACAACAATACCGGTAAACAGGCTGCATTATTTATTAGTGAAGAAGATGCATATCACACCTTGCACACACATATTTGTATTGCCAGTAAACAGTAAACTGCATTTAATCATTCAGAATGAAGTAAGAATAAAAAAGTGTCATGCATTCAGCCAAGTAGAAGAATAGTTGGAATGAAAAATAAAAATGGGAAATCGTGTCAAACGTGCACAAGGTGTTTACAGTCAATCACAATGATTTTGACGATTTGAAATTGCTGATACGGATGTTTTTCTGAATGGGAGGAGATGCTCACTGCTCAGTTATGCAACACAAAATTAAGTTGTTGGGAAGATTTTAGAATTTGAAAGGAAATCACTGGCACCGGAAAGTTTCAAATGTTAGCAGTACTGGTGCAATATAACGCATTTTTAAGATTCAACATGGTGTCATGTTAAAGCACAGTATAAATAGATTATGAATCTGAACAATTCAAATTATTCAGTTTGTAATTGTGTAAATAAATAGTATGCAATGTATATATAGTGTACATAAAATGTAATGAATCAGGCACTCTTACACAAACAATTTTTCAGGATTAATGAAAAGCACACACAATTTGGATGTATACAAATACAGTACATTGTTAATCAATGTTTTTCACTTAATTGGACTTCATTTACTTTTGCTTTTTCGCTGTTTTTACTACTATTGCTATGTGGGGCAATTTTTCTTCCTTTTACTCTCCACACAGCGTGCGGCAATATGCTTGTAATATTTTTACTTTTTTTTTATTTCGCATTCTTCATTATCACTATATTGCCACCACATCATCAGATATCAACAACACCGTATTTTTGTACATAGTCCCAGTCCCAATCACAAGTGCATACACTAGGTTGAAGAACAATGACAAGAAATGGTCATTTTGCTTGAGAATCTGAAACGTGACGTACTTTTGCTTTTTGTTAATTGCTTTCATTA
>JAHZMV010001331.1:0-15020 GCA_027743765.1 Coecobrya sp. COE2 | reverse complement strand
CTCATTTCTTTATTGGTTTGGATATGTTAATAAGATATCACAGAATTCTTTTGCTTAACCAGACAATACATAAAAACATAATGCATGTCATCCTACAGATTTTCATGGTTCATTTCACAGTAATATTTTGACCCTTTGAAATATTCTATTGTTGTTGATAAATTTTTGTGGTTCCCAACAATACTTTTCAATTTGATTTTTATTCTACTGTTACATTCAATTAGAAATTCAAAACAAAACAAGGACTCTAGCCCGTAGTGGAAACTAAAGCCGAAAAACGGCCAGCAACCCTACTGTGGCTTTTAAATTCGCGATAGACTTTGCTCTTCATTTGAGTAATTATTGTTATTATTATTTCTATACTCTATACATTTTTATTTATCAAGAACCTCTGAATTCAAGCATTGATAACGATGAATGAGTATAAAATTCATACTAACCACTAACATTGTCAACTTTGTAAGTCATCAAGAGTACATTTCAGTTCATTCACGCGAAGATCAAACAATCCAAGAGTACTTACATTATGACTCATGACTGTCGGCATGATGAGTGTAGATTAGCGTGGCGTGAGCACAAGGAATGACAAGAAGTGTTTAACTGAGTGCATACAAACCTACATTATGTGGTTTTGGTGTACTGTACACACGTGGCAATTCATAAGAAATAGTTTTGAAGAAATACTTTGTTCTGTGGCTTTTGTGAGAAACTCACAATTAGTACATTGAATTGTAGCTCTGATGTTGAATGTACTATATACAACTGTTTCTGATATGGTGGTAAAAGTTTTCGTCTCATCGTCAGTCTGTTTCTAACTTTCCTTTCACTTTTCATGGCGATTATACATTCCATAAAGATTGGAGCATATCTTTTTCATTTAAAAATCACGCAGAAAATATTAGAATTAATTTGCTTTATGTTCAGATTGAATGTACCATTTACATGTATGAATGTTCTGATAAAGGAATAAATATGTCGATGTTTCGTAATAAATTTCTTTTGCATTTTCAACAGGCTAAGGCTAAATATAAAGTTTTTTACACTTTGGATTTTCCTCTCTTCAAGTGTCAAACTATATAACCGCATCGTGTTCCTTTAAATGAAAGTTTTTCTTGCAAAAGTTTCAAAAAATATTACACAAAGTATTTAAGTGCAGGTTTCGGATTGAATGTTTCGTGTTAATTTATTTTACCCTGTATTTATATCCCTTTATTATTCAAACGTACATATTGATAATGTTCTGTTTGTTTCATCAAGACAGGCATTAAAGTTTTGAACCAATTTTGTGTAGCGTCGCTA
Organism: Coecobrya sp. COE2; assembly: GCA_027743765.1. Lineage (NCBI taxonomy): Eukaryota > Metazoa > Arthropoda > Collembola > Entomobryomorpha > Entomobryidae > Coecobrya > Coecobrya sp. COE2. The sequence continues at coordinate 13,721 of JAHZMV010001331.1, read as the reverse complement.
GTTAGGTAGTTTTGTATGCGAGGATGTTTTAGTTTTAATAGTAATTAGATTTTCTTTCAAGTCTCTAATAAAGCTTTGCTTTCACCGTAATTCATTATCGTTTGTGTAGCAGTACACTTTTTGCGAATACACATGACAAGAAAAGCACAAGACAAAAACTTGTTTCGTGGGAAGATCAAGAGGAGGAATCTTCCACTGTGAATTCTGTTAAAAAGATGTGAGTAAATTTTAACATTTTTTGCTTAGAGGAGTTTGTAATAACAAACTGCTAAGTACATAAAAAGGAGCGCTACTGCAAGAAATGGAGCCCAAAGCTACGGGTAAATCAGAAAGGATTTCTCCTTGAAAATGTAGAGAGTGTATAGCAAAGTCTCTTTTTTTTCGTTTGGCAGGTCGGTTTGTATGGGTTTCTCAGTCTTTCACTAAGCCACGAAATTACTTTCAGCCTAGCCAGCTTAAAGATGAGACAGAAAGAGAGGAGAGAAAATGGTTCCTTACCTTTCACCGTTGACAGTAAGCTCAAAAAGATGATGAAGGAGAGGAAGATTATGTTAAAGGAAGCTCGTGTGAAACTGTTCATTGGAGAAAATACTGATGATGCTACTGTTGTTGGCGATGGTGGTGGTGATGACAATGGCGAAGTTGAAAGGGATGAAGAATTCTTCCTTGCGGATACGAAATGAGATCGACGACGACTGCTTATGTCAATTAATGTAGTGTTGGTGGTAAAAACGGCATTGGTAGTGCAGTCCTTGTCACTTGTGGTTGGAATGATGTTGGTGTCTTCAGAGTGGAAGATTGTGAGATCCTTTGGATCAGGTCGCCGTTTTATCCGAGCACTTGTACTGCACTCATCCATTTTGATGCACCGTTTGCGAACACGCGAAGTCACTGCTAGATTAAACACTATCCTTAGAATCCTACAATTTGTCGTTTTCTGTTTGGTGGTAATGATTATTATTATTTTGTTTAGTTGTCAAAAGTTTCCTGAAATCCTTTTCTTCTGTTGATTTCATCTATATCCTTGGAACAGGCGTTCAAACTTAGAGGCTATGTTAACATAAAACGCATTGTGCACATATAAAATTCTTTTCATGAGCACATCTCCTCATTAAATTCTAAATTAAAGCTAAATAACTTTCACGTGCTTTCACTTTTATTTTCCATTGAGTAATTATCTAGAGATCATCAAAAAGCTGCTGACTGATGAGCTTTTCTGAATGTCGAAACAGGTGGAAATTTCGATACGATGGCAATATCACAACGCATTGACGCAGTGGCTTCAGTTGTTGACTTTTAACGAAACCTGCGGTAAATACAAAACAAATCATGTTACACAACACATGTAATTTTCCCTCTATGTACTACCAATAATTAAAAAATCTTTCATTAAAAATTAAAATCGTCATTTTGAGTTCGATCAATTTTAATAGCCAATATAGCCATCCACATATATATTTACATATCCAAGTAATTTTACTCCAACTTTCATGCAAAAATTCCAAATATTCTAAAATCTGAAAACTTTGGCGCTATTCATAATCCTATGCACCATGAAACATTATGTAATTCTCTCTAGTACAATCTACAATGAAGTTTTCAAAGTGTACACTATGTACTTTTTTACACAGCAAAGCCAAAAGTTGTATGCAGGAAAGGGAAGACATGCCGGAGAAATAAGTTTTTGGGTTTTTGCTCATTAAAAGAAAACTTAACTGAACAAACATGAATAAATTCTTTTCCTGGCGATCATATAAACGATGGATGTTGCTTGGTGGCGGTACCCATACCCATCATCATGATATATAATGACTGTTACCAGTCATACTACATACAGCAGTCTGTTACCCCGTAATAAAAGCTCATGATGAGTGCAAATGAGATATTTAATGTGCTTTCGTCCTTCTCCCCACTTTCACTACTTTCATCATCATGGACGGTGATGAACATCACCATTTAACTCATCTGCCTTCCGCGGTGGTGTGTAGGCAGACAGGCGATATCAGAGGGTAAGTGCGGCAGAAGAATTGAATGCTATTACATGAGTTAGGCAGGGTACACAAGATCATTCTTTTAATGTGTGGCAATGGTTAGATTCAGTGTGGGATTTCCTCAGGTTTCCTTTACCATGGCACGCCACCCACCCTCCTGCTGCGGCCTTGGAACCATTCCGTACTCCGTGGTAGTTGGGAAAGGGGAAAATCATCAAAATTTATGAGTGCAAACAAACGTTAAAAATGAGTGAGAGGAAGAGGAAAAGTTTTTTTTTCACTTAGCTAGGCTGACTGACCAATCTTCTACTTTTCCCATGATAATAATAATAATATTGTAGTAAGGCTTTCCTTTTATTCGTATACACACGTCCTTTATAAAAAAAGTAACGACTTTGGTCTAATTGAGACATTCAAACGAAAATTTTCACCATTTTCCAAGTAAAAAATTGGTTGATCACTTGCTGTTTGTTTGATGGAGGAAAAGGTTAGTAATGGGATTCTGATGGTGATGATGTGGAATAACATGCATAATGGCTTTCTCCTTATTCGCATGTGGAAATGCGGTAGTGCAAGTGGTGTAGCAGCTGCAGTTCTATGTATACTAATGGAATTTTACTATATCGCTAACAATGACTGGAATGATTTCCTTCAAAAAGTGTATTTCAGAGTTTGTTAAGTTAATATACGCATAGTTATGACACTAGGTAGGTTGTCGAATAGATACTTTAATCGGTTTGTCCGATTGGTGCATTCCTTTCTAGTTTGTTATGCTGCCAGTATAGCAGTAATTAGACATTTTTAAAATGATTATGAAAAATGCAAAAGTTGCAGACTACTAATTTTGAAGGAAATTACTTTTGATTAGAACAGCGCGTTCCATGATATGCACCTATTACAATGATATTTAAAGTGTACCCCACTCACCACATGACTCAACAGTATGGATGACTGGAAGCAATACGCTAGTATTGAATTTAAATGGACAACTATGTATATGCAGTAGAATCGAAAATGCCACAGATCAGTTGATTGTATTGTTACCAATTTTTGTCCATGTGAATTTCAATGAATGTCCCTCCAAACCTTCATTAGTACCCTCTTTTTTAGTTTGCAGTTTCTGTTTGAATTTCCGTGTGAAGTACTATGGATTAATTTTATTATTTGATAAAAAATCATCCTGCTCAAGGTCTGTTGAAACAAACACATAATCAAGATGAAGATGATGAATCAAGATGATGAGATAGGTAGTACTTATAGCCAGTTTTTTGTACTTGGTACAAAATTCGCTTGACTGTTGATTATTCCTAGTCAGAAAATTATGCATGGTTGGCGTTTTAAAAAGGAACGACGCGGACTGGTTGGTCTTGGTCTGTTAAAATTAAAGCATGACATAATATTTTCAGAATCGTTTTGTATTTCAGTTCATTCCCCCATCTCCTTCATTCAAAAGGTATAGTAAGTCACTTCGATTCAATGGTGATCTTGCTTCAATATACCAAGATTCCATCTATAAATGATATTCTTATTGTTGGCTTTCCAGTTACCTTTTGATACTTTCACTGAGTGAAGTTGTTCCCAACTAAATTGCAATATTGAGGTTCTGATTTTCCACTGCAGCAAAACGTTGTCAACTCAAGAGTACGCATACAATATATGTATATCATAAAATGCGCTTACTAGACCTTTTTTATTAGGATTATGGCTTTTGAAAAGTTACTTTATAAGATCCTGCCCATAAGTAATTAATTATACTATTGATCGCTTCTGATAGTAAGTTGAAGTTTCTTCAACATAAAAAATAACGAAATACAGACGGGTCATATTACAAAAAGTTGGGTGGTGCTGTTTATTTCGAAAGAGTTGATAACAGCGAACATACAACAATGAACATGTATAGTAATGGAGTAGTGAAAAATGTTTCCAAAATGATGTAAGGAGGAACAATGTGTGAACTCATGGACAAATATTTTCCTACTGCAATTTCAAGGTCAACCTCGTCAAGAATAATGTTTCTACAATACCATGCTATTTTGGCTGCTGAAGTTTGACAGGATGTGAGTAGAGTATGTTTATGGATTGTGTAAGACATTATAAGCTAAGAATTGAATAGGAAATTATATTAAATTGCACACTAGAGAGGAACGTGTAAAGAAGACAAAGGACAAAAAGAGCAAAAGCAAAAATCATTTACTCAGTCATAACCCTTGGAGAAATTTAAAGTAAGTCTCAACATTCACAGTCGGGTTCACAAGGATCAAATGATGCATTNTGTGAGTAGAGTATGTTTATGGATTGTGTAAGACATTATAAGCTAAGAATTGAATAGGAAATTATATTAAATTGCACACTGGAGAGGAACGTGTAAAGAAGACAAAGGACAAAAAGAGCAAAAGCAAAAATCATTTACTCAGTCATAACCCTTGGAGAAATTTAAAGTAAGTCTCAACATTCACAGTCGGGTTCACGAGAATCAAATGATGCATTTACAAGCGCTGTTGTATCGTGCCAGCACTCTTATTAACAATCTCCATACACGTATGAACGTTGAAAGGCAATGAAAAAGACATAAACTTTCCTTCTCCTAGTGCTTATTACATATTTTCATTGATTCATGTTGTAACCTTGAGTGTTCCACTTCTATGAATTGGAATGGAAGACGAATTCTCATATGTATTAGTTCAATAAAGTTCTATATATTTTAACACAGACAGCATGTAATTTAATGGACATTTGACATTTTATTTCAGAGCAAGCTTTCAAAATTAATTTAGAAAGAAACCTACCTGCAGACTACAAAATCAATTTAGAGTGTGTAATGGAATTATTACGCAAATACGGAATTCACTCACTCAGCAGATCAATGTAGAAGCAGGTATGTATGTATGCGCAGTCCAAAACTTCTTGAGATGCAGCCAAGTATTTGATTTGAATCAACATACGTAATATTAGCAAGATCGTATTGCGAATATCGATCAATTTCCTTCTTGGTCACGAAACACAATTTTCACAACATAAATCGAAGTGGAGGGGAGCAGAAAAGAAATTAAGCATTCTATTGGCATTTTGACAGACCTTTTACAGGGATTTATAGGACAAGCTGGAAAAACGTTATGAAAAAAGTGTAATGTATGTATTTAGCATTGGAACGCCTGTCCCACACACTCTGTATGGACCAGCAGGATCCTTTTGACCGATTGTACTACGACAGAAATTGTTACATTAATGCTATATTGCTTTATAACTTTTAATTTATTATAGCAAACTATGAAATGCTTCCGGCTGTTTGTACGTGCCTTCTTGGTTACTACAATTTTAGTACTGACGAAAGAATCTATTTAAATAAGAAAGCGGTTACACAGCAAAATACTGGCAAGTTATGTAGTTATGTTGTATTATACATTAGCAGAACAAACTGACAGAAAAAGTACACAAGTACACACACCAACACGAATTTGACATCCATAAAGCCTAACTTGACGATCGCATAATTCAGCAGTCGATATTTTTGCGATTTCCAAAACCCTTTTGTGGTTAACCCTTCATTCCTTTTGTTTCATGACAATATTGACATTGTGCTTTGTTTGTGTTTATTGGTTTCATTGAAGGTTTATTTTCTCCATTTCTGGCTAAATCGATTCAATTATTCAGTAGCTTCGGGGGTTCTATACATTGTACATTTCTAATTATATTTACATTATCTAACAAAACAAGGGAAGACATTTTGTGTCTTCGTTAAGTAAATACAGGAAAATTGTTCTAATTGAACATTGTCGCTCAATATGACTAACCTCAAATAATACTAGTGTGCGACTGCTGCAAAAATGTGATAAGAAACACAAACTTATACAGAGCTGCAAACATGTATACATAATACAATATTTAAGTATGTATATAAAATTATACACGACGAGCTAGATGCTTTGCGGCTGAATAGGCCCAGCAAACATCTAACATCATTCCAGCACACCAAAAACGTCATTCCAGCAAATAATAAACAAAATTCCTGCAAGATATGTAAAATCGTCACCCGGGCCAATGCCAAGGTAAACTCTGCACCCAACTTTAGTAAGACTACAAGTAATGAACTTGAAAGACATTTCAATTAAATTTCAATACACATTTATAAAGACGCTGTTTGAGTGAGGGTAGAGTTCTATACACAGTGCTCATACCAAAAATATCGGAATATAAACCATATTTAAATATCTTTTCCATCTTATCTGCACCCTTTTAAATCCGTGTTTTTGGTTTGTAAAAGATGATTAATTTATTGACTAGTGATCATATCTAAGAATCACAATCCACTAAACCCTTCTAATGAGCTGTAAATTGTATAACTGGTCATTTAGAAAACATGGAATAATATGGAACATACTGATTGATTATATGATGGAAAATGTCCAGTTATCAAGATTTTAGGATTGCAACAGTTGATTGATTTGTTTCAAATTGTTGTTATATCATTGATGGAATAACTTTTAAGAGTTTGGGAATTGTCTTCTTGATTTGCTACTTCTTCAAATAAATTGGTCACTCAAATTAAAGTTACAAATTAACCAACATCAATAAGTTTATCGAGTTTTTAGGAATATAAATAAATAAGACATTCTATCACATTTTACGAGAATATAAAAAATGAAGAACGCTTCCCAACTTTCTTCGATTATTGGTTTGCTGAAAATAAAAGCGAAATTTTTATTTACATAACTATATAGCCAGTTTTTTTTCCACCATGGATAATATGTCATCTACATTTTACACGCTGATCTGAACACAAATTGATAGAGTTAAACTATAGGGTACCACTGTATCCAGAAACTCGTTCTAGTAATAATCAAACAGCGATGATTGCGTGTACAGTAATTTGTCGACGGGAACAATGCTCATAGATGAACTAGGTATGTTATGTAATATAATTAATGCTATTGTGAAAGTAAATACAATCTTTTCATATATTATGTATCATAATATACAAAAATTAATGTCGACGAAACAACTATTCCTGTGAAAAATCCAGTGGACCCCGTAGGTCTCCTAGGTTTGATTTACCTCATTAATGAATTCTAGATTTGAGTCTTTGTCTTAATATAATGCAGTCGGTAAAATGTAATCAAAATATCCCCTCTCTATTAAAATCCCTCATCTTTTGTAATGATTGCTCCATACACTCACCGGATCCACATTTATAGTTTTTCAGATAAATAAATCACAGGTATATATGCATCTATAAATATCCATGTAATTCCCTACGCACAACTGCTTCATAATATCATCTCTCTTTATAAATATTTTACCCCTTCATTTAGAAATGAGATGAAGGCAAATATCATATTTGTTATGCTTCATTAACTCTCAACGGAATTTTCCTCGTGAAATCGTACGACTGACTGCTTCGAAATTGAGTAATTTGCTTCGTCTTATACTTCCATTGCTGTAGCCCTTGAGACATTTACGTTAGTAGTTGTTATAATATATTGTATAACGAACGCACAGCGCGTGCCTTCTATAAGCATACCACAAGAACAAACTCAGATATACTGACCATTTATTAAGTTATTCTCCAAGTACTTCTACTGCTTCATGGAATGAAATAAAAGAAAATCAAGTTGTGCCGAGGCAGAGAAAACATTCAGTAGAGAAGGAGAAAATAAAGGCACGGCCATTCCAATGTATGTTGTGTAAATGCCCCACCACTATACCTACCATTCACCATCAATACAAAAGTATAATCCAGTAGTAGAAGTGAAAGCAGTTTATGTGAGTCTTTCGCATTTACCTTCTTCATTTCGTACAAACATTTCGCATTAACCTGTGTGTCAGTCACCATATTCCCCCTCTACCTTTTACCTTTTGCCATGGGCATTGGCTACAAGGCAGTGAAGCGTGGCGGAGTAAGTGTATGTGGTGGTGGTGGGATGGAGCATGAAACACGCATAGAAATTGGTAAGAAAAGAAAGGGTGATTCAGAAAAGTGCCTATTTTTATTTGGCTAGTTGCATTTCATGAAATGGCTACTATTACACAGACATAAAATTTCAACTTGTATGCGTCACAATGTTGATGTAAAGTTGAGCACGATTCACTACACTCATGGTATTTTTGGGGATGGACATGTTATTTTCAATATTTCATGAGACACAAAGTTTATATTACACACACTCAGGTTGTTATCCTCCAGCAAAATGCAGTGTGCAAAATGTGGGTCCCACAAGAGCTTTGTCAGATGGCATGTAGTAATAATACATATTATGTGCATACGGTATATTCATTCATCCGTTGTACAAAGTACAATAACAGATCTAAGGATATTCTGAGGAAAAGTATCCGCTTTATGGCTTTTTGCTGCTTGGGACGTTGGTTGTAACCTGCATGACCCTTTCTTTTTTTCCATGGGATGATGGTAGTGACGATGGACAAGTTTGTAAACTGCCTGGGATGGGTTTACTTACGCACTGCTGCGACTACTGCTGTGCACGAATGCTGCTTCCTATCCCATAACACAGAATGGCAGAGTACAAACTACAAACCCGATGAAAGCACTTGACAGGTCGTACTGGATAAACGACTGAACCGATGTAACTATGTGCACACTAATACAAGGGAGAATATGTACGGATGAGGGCATTAAAGGATGCATAAATGTGTCTCCTGTGAGGAAGTTAAACAATGTTTCGAGTAAGGGAAGGTGGAATGGAGATGGCTTCAAGTTTACGGCCCTCTTGGTGGAATGACTAACCAGATCAGAGAGTAAACCAGAAAAGAACTGGTTGTACTAATATGAGGCAGAAAACTTTGAATAATATACAACACGCCACTTCTATTGCTACTACTTATTCTCGTATGCACAATGTTCTATACTATGTGACAACACCTTGCTTTTCCATACGAGAAAAGTAAGTAGTGGCTTGGTTAACGTGTATAGAATGAATGCTTTCCCTCTGCTATTATGCCTCTTGAAACGTGTTCCGTCCACTTTTCCACAGAAACCATATAATGTAATCGACAAGATTGGTAAACACAACCAATAGACACGTCCAACGATTTTATGCAAGGCTATCTGCATGATCTTCAGTGTGACTGCATTGAAGTGCAATGAAGTTTATGAGTATGAGATGCTTTAACATTTTTTCCAAGTGAAGTAAAACTCCCGTGTCATAAGAATCGACTATCGGCGATCTCATATTTATACGAGTAATGTATTTGAGTAGGCGTAACATAATAACATCCACAGCGACTTACAGTAAATGTAGTAAATTCTTGTCACATTGAAAATCATAGGGGTGGTTCTTTTACTTTTGTCAACTTTAAGTGTGCACTCTCCATTTAAAGTATCCTTTTAACATTTAGTAAGAAGATACTGTTCTTTTCTAACATTTTTTTCATGCTACCGTTTCAGCAATTCTCTGAATTAAATATCAACTGGAGAGAATTACGACTTCTTGAAAAGTCAACATAATCAAAGATATTGCTTATTATCCAAATAACTGTACACAATGCAATTTTCAAAGTGAGCTCTTGTCTAGGGTTTTTTTTAAATAAGCAGCAATACTGCTGGTGACACATACCATTCTGCTGCAGCTTAAAAATGAGCAGGAGAGAAAAACGATAAATTGATCATGTACGTGAGTGAATATAACCATGAGTTTTCCTCTTCCTTTGCGACCACCATTGCTACAGTTACCACCACCCTGCTTTTCTCTAGAGAAAGGTTATGTGGTCCCCCAAAAATGGAGTATCATTACTGGTTATATGGCTATGCGTACTTGCAGGAAGAGGAAGTGAATGGAACAGCCAAATTGTGAGAAGTCAACGAAATGGAATTGAATATAAAGAGCACGCACACGACCTAAGTAATAAGCTGAAAATATAAAATGAAAGGTTTCAATTCGATGGTAGGATAGAAAAATGCTAGCGCTGCTGTTTCTCGGTGGACGACGGAAAGTCAAAAACCCTTGAGAGATTTGCTTGGCTGTATAACTGCGTGGGTTGAGTTGGGATAACCATACTCATTGGAATTCAGCAGATGTAGTGAATGCACTTGCTGCAATAGAAGCAATATGCTGTTGACAATTTGTTCTTTTTGGAATCACATCACCACGAAGATCTAAAAATGTGTGCCTCGTTCTTTGAGCAAGTTTGTGTATGTTAAGGTCAAGTTCATGCGTTGGTATTACTGGAATAGTTGAATCATAATTTCTGCTGGAAAAATTGTCTTAGATTATTCAGGTTTTTCAGTATGATTAAATAATATCATTTGCCTAATTGCAAATAATATACAGTAAATTTACTGGATTTCAAACCCAATTTATTGTCATATATCAAAATTGACGTCAACTGGGTTAACGTTAATGGGTTTGCATTAGTTTTTATGTCAGCATATCAAATCAGAACTTTTGTGAATTTCTGAACGATACAAAGGTAAATATATCAGATAAACTTTTACTAGCTTTCTAGTAGCTTTCCAAAGAGATATACATGCTCACTTTGGTCACGTAATGTGACAAGTGCAAATCGCAACAGTAGTAAGGAAATAATGCATTATTTCATTCAACGCTTCGGATGTTTTGTTGAATTGTGCAACAGGCAGATTAAATAGAAAAATGTCATGCATTGCTTAATTGAAATTGTGTAAAAAAGCTCTGATTTGAATATATATAATATTGTTCACAATTTAGGAAACTAGATTAATCCCATTGCATTCATTTCCCTAATGTATTCACCATATTTCCTAAGAGCAGGAAATAAAAAAAAATATTTAAACAAATAATAATCTTTCATACTCAAAATAGTGTACTTTTACAAAAAACCTTTTTCAACCAAGGTAACATTAATAAAGCTGAAATCTAAAAGTCTAGGGTGTATTTATATCACTAAAAATGAAAGTAATCTTTTAGAAATAATATTACTTTGATATAGTTTAATTGCTGTAACCAAAGAACAAAATATAAATGAAATTTGCCACAAGCAGTAGCTCACAAGAAAGACATGCAATGCTTTTTACTTTCTGTTTCATGATAAGTTGCATTACATATTGTGCGGGATTCTGTTAGTAAACAGTGAAGGTCACTTTTGATGTTATAAACGCGGAAAATCATTTTCCAACTTTATGGAGGAATGTTGTCGTTTTATTTATTTTACTAACAACAGGACTACAGAAAATATTGAATAATTTGCATAACTAAGTCTGAACAGTTCGCCAAATACTAAAAATGAATTTGAGTGCATTACATATCTTGTGTCATTCAATTTGTATGCTTACATATTATACAGTCAGCATACAAGGTATTGTATTTATGTAGAACAACGACAATCAAAATCTGGGCTTCTGCTTTTTATGTCTACTTCCTGCCAACATTTTTCAAAAATACCAGCTTAACGAAATGTGAAATGCAAACATTCGGTTCATAGTCCATTTCCATAATAGAGACTGCAAACTTTTCAAAGCAAAATAGCCAGGACCTTTATTGCAGCTAGTCAGGAATGGCATGTAATATCTGTCCTACCCTATATTAAAGAAAGAATATCACGTAATACGTCTATAACTTTGATGACATTGGAATGGCATATCCTGTAAGTATAGAATATGTCATTCCGTCATTCATTGCCAGGGCTATTAAAGGACCATAAAATGAGTACAGATTGCCCATTTACTTAAATGCCTGCAAAATCGAAACAACGAGCTATATAATCCAACAAAGTAAACCTACAGGATATATTTCTATAAGGATGGATCTGCCTACTGTCTAATAATTAAAAGAAGAATAGAGTTTAGACAGCATGGTATGATTATAATAACAACAATATTTGACTAGTGAATAGACGTTATATCAAAACTGACAAATCATCCTATTGAAGCTGATATAGAGTCGAATGTGATGTGATATAATAGCTATTCGCTGAGTCTCTATGGGAAATATGGAGCATCAGATTACCAGTAGTTGTAAAGGATGAATAATGAACTATGAGAATCCCTTTGTTAAAATGCAAAACACCAAAAACACGTACACCTTTAAGTGAAGTGAAGCGGCTGATTAGAAGCAGCCAAGTTGTATTACCAGTAAAAATTTACTGCATCATTACTACATACATACTATACAAAACCGTTCCTTTCCACGTCTTTCTAAATGTAAATAGAATAAAACATGATAATATGCTAAATGAACGTGGGTGCATTACAAATACATAGATATCCAGGAAGAGTTGTTTATTTTTTATTCTTCATGCGCATTTACAACTGTCACTCATTCATGGTCTCTTCTCTTCGCACTCTCATTTTCATCTGGAGTGACAAGTAATTACGACAAACTGTGAGTATCATATTCTGTTCAACATGCATTATAAAGTCTAATGCACATTATGCCGTATAGCATATATATATGCAACTGTCATTCTCTATTTGCTGCAATGGAAATCCATTAATAGAAGTGATGCTGAACATGACTACCAGAAACTGGGACAAACCGCTAGAGAGTTATATTGTCAGGTAATGATATGCAAAAGTAAGAGTCTTGTTGGTTTATATGTTCAGTAATTGTAATTAGAACATCATGTAAAAACTAACTTCACCAAAGTCAGTTACAGACATATTCTGGCTACACAATACAATGGAAAGTATTCGTCATCAACGCATCATTTTCCAGAATTACTTGCAAATATGTTGGATTTCATTGAGCGTGAATGACAGGAGGAAAAGTGAAACAATGAAAACTAATATATTTATTCATCCATTTTTAGAACGTGCATGTCTACCTTCCCGTTTCCAACCCAACCTACGAACATCGAACATAATAATAATAATGTATTATACGTAGTAACACGGTTTCAGGACATTCTAGGCAGATGTTTTAATTGTAATTAATATTATACACGGCCATACTCCATTTATAAGAAGTAAAATACCTACACAGATAAAGCTACTCAAGATTATACACTATAAGAAATGATTATACATTTCAAGAAATCAGATTTTACTGACGCTTTAGCTTCTACTAAAATTGAAAAAGAGGAATATTTATATTTGTAGCAAGCTTTTGAATTCAATTTTCATGTCCTTTTCAAACACTTTTTGCGGTTTCGCCCACTGCGGGTAAGCATATATACGTAGATTCATGGTTGACACTGTTGACAGTAAACAAGTCAGTAGTGATGGCAATAGACACGGCAACAAGCTTTACAAATAGCCTCGATACAACAGAAACAGAAATACAGTCTGTATTATACAGAAGAAATAAATTTCAATATTCATGTTAGTGTGTTTGTACAACTGGAAAGCTGTAAATTACTAGGTATGTCGGATTGAAGATAAATGAAATTTTATACTGCCGTGAATGTAAATGTATATTTTTATTAAATTCACGAGGCTGCAGGTTATTGATTTCTTTAGCAACACCTCCTGTTCATCGCCCTTTTCTAAATGGATGGTTTTGAATTCTGTTTTCGCTGACGAGTTCTTGCTATCAGGGCAAAATTCCAACGTAATATGTGTTATTTAACTGCATTTGTTAACTATAATCTTGTCATTTTACTGTATGAATTTTTCAGCACTTAAGTGCAAGTACCCTTTTGCAATGAATCATACGCTAGGTCACTAGAGATCATACTAGAGCCTACACGTATGGGTGATCTTTCTCTATTCTCCACGACCCATCGGGGCGGGAGTCCCTTCCCGCTTATAAACCCATTCTTAACCTTGATCAGAGGTCTGTCAATAATACTTCTCCCTTTTTT
>JAHZMV010001330.1:0-30419 GCA_027743765.1 Coecobrya sp. COE2 | reverse complement strand
CTCAAAACAGTATAATATTTTAAAATTATACAAATTCAAAGAAAAGTTTCGAACTGTCACCAGAACTGTAAATTGTGTAAAAAAGTGAAATTCTACAAAATTCGTTGATATTTGTGTAGCCTACACTGTGTAGGTGTAAAATAAAATATAAGTATAAAAAAGCACACCGAAATTTATCAAGAACACATTAGGAGATGTAGATGATTCAATACATGACTGCTTGAGTATACCAACAGAGTTTCGGTGAAACAGATTTTTTTTTTCAATTTCACAGCTGCTGTTTTCCCCTTTCTTCGACCACATCTATGTGCCCAGTTCTCAGAGACAGTGATTTTTCTCTTGTTTTCTCTAAATACGCTTGACAGGAACACGCAGCCACTTTTACTCAACTTGTACCAGCGACTATACCTAGAAACCTGAAAACCACACTTAAAACACAGATACAACAACAAACATTTTACCAAAAAACGAAACCACATATGTACATAATAAATTCTACAGTATTTTCCGACAGTTATATGTTCTAACCTCCTTGTAAAGGTGCTATATAATGTTTCGTGTTTTTTTTTCTTTTTAAAAATCGGGTTTTCTTTGTCGCTATCTACTTCTACTACTGTTTGAGATAAAACAAAGTAAAAATAACTGCGTCAAAGTACAAAAATTATATGTGGAGGTTGTCCATGTGAACAAGGTTTTTAACGGTATTCTTCTTCTTTGTAGCATCCATAGCACCATGACGTGGCGTTTGCTTTCTTTTATACTCATTTTATATGTAACCATATTTTTAAAAAAAGTTACCGTGATTTTTTACTTTTATTTCATCGTTCTGCGTATTACTACAGAATTGCACTCTCGAGTGCTCCAGTACCTTACCCCTTTCCCTGTTGTGTATGTACAGCCTGTGTTCGCATTTTTACTCCGGATGGAAGCTGGAAACTTCAGTTTGCTNCGGTATTCTTCTTCTTTGTAGCATCCATAGCACCATGACGTGGCGTTTGCTTTTCTTTTATATTCATTTTATATGTAACCATATTTTTAAAAAAAGTTACCGTGATTTTTTACTTTTATTTCATCGTTCTGCGTATTACTACAGAATTGCACTCTCGAGTGCTCCAGTACCTTACCCCTTTCCCTGTTGTGTATGTACAGCCTGTGTTCGCATTTTTACTCCGGATGGAAGCTGGAAACTTCAGTTTGCTTTTTTTGTATGTGATGATGTAACAAGCTACATTTTTTGACCAAGATTCCCTATCTTTATAACAATTTCACATCCTTTAGTGATCGTGCTGGCATTTTGAATTTTAACTATTAAAACTTGAGTTTTAAAAGCTTGCTTTGATAATTTAGTGGAACATTTGAAATTATCCAGTGTGCGTACAATTTACTTGTGTAAACGATATACCTTAATAACACATGTTATGTCGCTCAGATAGACTTCAGATGGAATATTACGATTTTGTGATTAAACGTCCGGACAATCTTTATGTAAGTCTTATGCTGTAATAATTTCTTAAAGATTCTATTTGCATTAAATATGACGTAACTGTACAGCATGAATATCTGTAACGAGCATTAGGTATTACAGCCGAAAAATGTAGCCTAAAGTCGTAATAATGCTGTATGTTTTCTTGAGTTTTCTTTTGAAAAAAGTTTTCTCTGTTGTGCTGTTGTTTTGATGGTAGTGGAATCACATTCTAGCAGCGGCAAAATTGAATCCGCAGTTTCTCCGCTACAAAGGGATATTGCAATGCTCTAGTACTCTTTCTCTGTGTGGCGGTACTGATGGTGATGGGAAACGCGAGAGAAGAAAATTCACCCATTTTTTCAAGTGCGTGGTAAGAAGGACACTATGTATTTCCATCCACTCTCGCCTTTTCTCTGGTCGGCATGTTGTTGAAAGTGAAAGTACACAATGTAATGGGAAATGGTAGAATTATATATAAAATGGTTATAATAAAAGGGTGATATGAATGAGTAATATAAGATGGTTGAACCAAGATGAGAACGAGTTGAAGAAGGAAAAAGCACTTTTCTTCTTTTTGGAACGCCGTCATGGAAAAAGGAGAAAAGAGGCGGACACTTTAACTTTTTTTGCGGTGGGGACGAAGAAGGGAAAATAAAACGAAAAGGAGAAAGCATGGCAAACAAGGGAGCCATGTTCATAATGGATATACAATATACCTACATATTCATGTAAAACTCAGAGAAAAGAAGACATACATAACAAAAAGAAAAGAGGAATTTTCCTTGTCTTTTTTGCTCTTCAAGTGAAATTGTTGTTGCTCAGCTTCTCTGACAGAGCTGTAGCAAACAGACTAATCTTTAAAAATCGGGCCTTTCTCTCTGCGCGAAGAAAGGACCAACTGCTGTTACCGTTGCTGTTCCTGAAATAAAATCTCAACGTTGTGGTGGGCACGTTGAGAGAGAGAGAGAGGATGTTTGTATCACCACCACAAAATAAAATGTGATACAGACAGACAGACAAAATGCAAATGAAAAAGAGAGTTTTTGATTGTTTAGGGAAATGCTTTTATTTCCTTTCGGGTTGCTTTCTCCTTGAGAGAAAAAGTGTGAGAAAAGATAGAAAAAGAATCGTCCTCCTTTACATCTTTGTTTGTCTTACGAAAGCACACAAAAGCATTATAAAACTGCATACAACTTTTAACTCGCCACAAATTTTCAACTCGAGAAAATTTCTGTTTTCACTCTCCCCCACTAAAATTGCATGATCATCATGATGAGGAAAAGTACCCTAATGAAAACGAGATGAGAGCGTAAGGGAGTGTAGAGTGGTGTAGTAGTGGTAGGCTTATAAAAGCGCCAAAGTTTTGTTATGCCTTTTCTAAAAATATAAAAAAGTATTTATTTATTTGTGTATTAAATTACAAAAGAAAGCGACGAGAAAGTAAGAAAGCTTTATTCATTCCATCGTCTCCTCCTGGTGTTCTTCCACATTCCACGCGGTCTGCTCCATTTTCCTTTTCCCTTGAAGTAGGAACAACTTTTTTTATACTTTCGTCCTTCCTTCCTCCTTTCTCCCGCGTTACCGTGTCGTGTTTTTCTCTCATTTGGAGTTTTTTGTGTGAGTTTCTTGAAAAAATGTTGGCAGACGGAGGCAAACACACAGAGAGAGATAGAGAGTACAAAAGCAAACAAACAAACCCGCCTCAAACTCTCAACAAAATATATATTACTATGCATCTACAATTCCTATTCGGTCAATCTCAATATTTTATGATTGTGATGCATGGACAAAGTTATTTTTTACTTTGCTCCAGTTTTTTGTTTCCTCTCAATTTTTCTCCGTCCCGCAAACTCACACACCGCCGGTATTCCATTTTGTCTTGAACTAACAAGGACTTATTGTGGTATTTACAATTTCCTGTGACGTCTCCGAAAATTCAAACTTTGAACGAGATAGCTTATTGTTAGTTTGTGTGCGTGTAATTTACGTCTCCTTAATTCTTCCCCATTTCATGCATCTTCCAAGTTTTCCATCCAAAAATGAGAGGGAGAGAGACTCTCTCAGAGAGTGCAATTGAGTTAACAAAATGGCGTAATTAGCTGATTCCCAGGGTTTTAAGTGAGACTATGCAGGCATGCATCAGCGTCACCATCATCGTCACGATCCCTCCACTTAAACGGAGTAGTATCAAGGGGCAAAAAGATGGCATCATTAAAAATGTCTTAGACATTATGCTAGTGGTCGTAGTGGTAGAAGAAAGCTTATGACTTTGGTCTTTGAGAGTGCAGCAATAATAGTAATACTAGAAAACTAACGAAAATGGTGATGCCATCAAAAAAGTTTCATTGCTGCTATTGTTGTTAAGATTGTGGTGGTAGTATGCTATAAGCATTAACAACACAACACAACGTATTTACTGCATGTGGGGATAGGTAAACTGATGGTTTTGTTCGGGTGCCGCAAGTGTACTTTGTTAGAGAGCGAGAAAGAAATACTACATCCCAATTTTCCCTTTTCAGGGAGCCATACCTAGCACGAAAAATACATAAGTGGAAAGTATATTGTGGGAAGGCAAGTGATGGGATCTGTTCTGAGACGAGACGAATGGGGAGAAGCACAAGAAATTCTAGCTCGCTAGATTGCTAAAATCCCATAATTTCCCAGTAGTAGTGGAAAAGGCAGAGAGCGAGGGCTGGTTATGGAGAAAAGTATACAGAGACACACATGCTAGTTTTCTTGTTGAATCTCATGTTCTACTGGCATACTTACAACAACACCAAAACCAAACCACATCACATCACCCGCCGCACAAAACACACGCAAAACGATAATAATAATAGTAATAATAATAGCAAGAATATACTGTATGAACTTTTCACATTTGAATATATATGTGAGCAAAAATATACAGACAACGATTGAGAGAGAGGGAGAAAGTGAGTAAGTAGTTTTCTCCAATTTTTCTCTTTTCTTATTTATAGCCCACTGAAGGCTTTCCTCCTTTTCTACCACAGAGCCACAGTCTAGGCGTGTAGTGGAGGGAGCCAAACCATTACAGAGGAAAAGACGGAAAAAATGGTAACGAACAGAAAAGTATATAAGACGAGCGGGATTGTACTTCTGTTGGTTATGGTAGAGAAAAAACAAACTGGGTCGGCGGCGGGTAGCTCCGAAAATATTATGCATGTGTGCTACGAGAATGCATTCAAAGAATG
Organism: Coecobrya sp. COE2; assembly: GCA_027743765.1. Lineage (NCBI taxonomy): Eukaryota > Metazoa > Arthropoda > Collembola > Entomobryomorpha > Entomobryidae > Coecobrya > Coecobrya sp. COE2. The sequence continues at coordinate 25,739 of JAHZMV010001330.1, read as the reverse complement.
GTGATACCATGATACCATTCTCTTCTCTCACTGGCTTGCTTGCATGCATTATTATTAGAGCATACATGCATAATATTATACACTGTCGAGTGAACTTGGGTCCTATAATCTTTCGCACAAGTATAAATGATAGGTACTTGTAATGCTAGTACCACTTGTACAATCATGCATGTATAATACTATAAAAGTACCGACCGACCCATACTACTAATCATCATGCATAGTCCTTTCATAGTTTTTATTCTCAATTCTCAAGCTTTTTGCATAAAAATAATATTATTGCTGCGGTGCGCATATTTCCTGAAAGAAGGTTGAAAAATATATTATTTGTGTACACGGCACACTTTTTACTTTTGATCTGGCATCCTGCAAGCTGATAGATGACTTGAAACTGGAAGCCGCACAGAGTAAACGAGTCAGAATATGTATGGTGGCAATTTATGCGTGCAAAAGTACAGCCAAAAGTCCAGGGAATATTTTCTAGGGCGACTATATTTTTGTTTTTGCGAATATCATATGACTTTTTGGAGATGTCTTTCCTTCTTCTGAAGATAGAGGGGATCCACTTTAAGTCACGGTGTTTTTCTGCGAAGTAATGCACCACGTCACACGTCCCTTATTTTATAACTGAGCGTTGTTCAAACAAAAGTTACAGCTTGTATTTGGTATGCATGCATCCCGTCATTATTACCATGTTTGTTACACGTTTCTGGTGTTATATTTAGGAAAAAGAAAGTCTCCTCATTTCTCTTTCCTCTTGTCTCTCCGCTTCATTCCGTGATTCATTGCTTGTAATGAAGGAACCACTGTTTGGTAGAGGCCGGAAGATGAGAAAATGGAAAAGAAGAGGGATTTTACTTTAAAGAAGAATAATTTGCACTGGAAACGCGTCAAGAATCCGTAAAATTCATGTGTTTGTATACCTATGTAATAATATGCTTGTATATAGCAATATGTATGTACGTTATGCTTTCTCCTGGCTTTCTTTACTCATCTCATAATATCATTCAGGTTTCATGCATAACACAACTCTTGAGTAAGAAAATGAACACAAGTATACTAATATTTTCACCAGCGAAAGTAAAGAGAAAGTGAGAAGAAAATAGGCACATGTTTGTACTACTTTTATCCAATGATACTATTCTACTTAAAGCACTTTACTTTCCTGCTTCTCCTTTTCTCTTTTAAAAGTTATTTGTTTTTGATCACTTTAGAGTACCTTTTTTCCTTTCAAAGAACCTTTCTGCTTTCAATAATGGGCTATTATAGAGAAACTATATATATGAATATGTAATGCTACTATAGTCAGCATGAACCTCAGTATAACGGGAGCATGTACATCTTTACAAACGGATAAGCTCGTAAATAATATGTCTGATGATTTAAGCTTATGATTATATTATATGATACCCTTGTTGTTCGCCTCCACTTTTTCCCGATGATCATGTCGTGCATCCTGAAGAAGAAGATGGAGTGAGAGAAAGCAACCAACCACTAATTCAGACGGGAAAAGACAAGAAGGAGAAAGAAGAGTGGCATCTTATACCAGATGGATATAATGCAAAATTTATCCCTGATCGATTTTCTTTTCCTTACCACCGCCACCACCACTTTAGCTTCATCTAAAATATCCATTTCAATATCCATTCACATAACACAGAAAATACTTTTTATAGTTGTGAGGAAGCAGAAAAATGCATTAAAATTTTGATGTGGCATCTTTTGCTACCAGGAATTCTATGTTTCTTAATACTCTTTTGTACTTTCCAATCGCTGCTGTAGCATCTCAAGAGGAAAAACGAAATCTCTAGAAAACTGTCTAACGTTTCTAACATCATCATCTTGACATTTTTTCCTTGTAACCAATCTCAGTCAGCTATTGGAGCGAGCCAACTGGAATAAGCATACTAAAAATCGGTGTTTTATTTTACTTTTTTTCGTTATTATCGTTTGGCAAGGAGAAGAGAATACGAGCCACTTAGAAACCTACAAAAAAGGAATGCGTGCTCGGTAAGACATTTCTTCTAGTAAGTATTGCGTATTTGCCTTGGCAGCTGCTACGCAGAACAAATTTGCGTATATTCTTGTTCCTCCTTGTTGAGATCTCATTTATGAGGCTTTCACTATTTTAACTATACTAAATGTATATTATACATAGTAGAAACGGATGTCAGTTTCTGTTTGCAAACTTCGTGTCTATCCCTCATTCTTTTTTTGCTTCTATCTCCCTGTCGTATTCTAACAATCTCAAGAACATAAAGAAGGTAGAAACATATTATCCAGAATGGAATCAATCCTAGCCAACAAGAGATAGGGAGACGCTCTATATAATTGACAATCTTTACTAAAGTTTAAGTGCAATTATTATTATTTTGGCCTTAGTTGTATAATATTTACTTAACCTTACGTAGGTTATACAATACCACTAGTCAAGTGTTTAACTGTAAGCACATACCTTACAGCTATTCACTACGGTACAGCTAGTATTTATAGATCGGATCGAACACAGATTTATTATTAGTATTGTTATTACAGGATCTTACGCTTTTCCTTTTCTTCTTCCTTACACAAGCATAAGCAAACGTACTACTTCTTTTCTTCGGTTTTCTCTGTTTACTTAAATAATGGACATGAAGATGAAATGGATAAAATACGTCAGCTGACACTGATACCACTACTTTTACCGCTGTCACCACTTCCTGGTCTTCCACTGTATAAGATTTCAGATGGAGAAAATCCTTTTAAAGAACATTTATCCAAACAATATAAGCATAGATGGGAGCTGGGTACTTATTGTGTCTGTGGAGAATGGATGGATGAATGAGTGTACATTTTTACCACTTTCAAATGTAATTTCCAGCATCAGCAGCAAAGACTGGAAGACGTATGAGCATTAATAGTATTTATTACACCACCCAAAGTAGAGAGGACAACGACCAGGCAAAACCACTTTTTAGATTACATTACACACATCACGCTATTACGATAGAACATTTACTACGAAAAAAAGGCGAGTAGATCCTATTTAGCTAAAAATACACACAGAGAAAGAAATTGCATGGTGTGGCTTGAGCTTCTTGAATATTATGCGTAATAAGACTATAAATTTGGGCGAAAACTACATGTGTCCTGTCTAAACCATCTAAACTCTAAGTACTTATACAAGTATAAGTACAAGGCTTAGTCAGACGTGGAAGAAGCAGAAGCGAAAAAATGCTTGGCAGGGAATAGATGTAAATGGTGACTTGTGAATACTACTAGTTCGTATTCTACCAATAAATTAATGGTGACATGCAAGAAAAATGTGGCGTGTGTTTGTATAAAAACGGGATTCCCTTCGTGTAATATAGTGACTATCAAAAAGACTACTGCGGCTGCCGCTTTCGTGAGTGAAAATCAGCAGCACATTTGGACCTATAGCATCTACGAGCATCATCATCGTCCTAGTCATGTGGAAAGAAAAAGTAGAAATTAACTTTGATTTTGAATAATACATAAAAATCCCTCTGCTGCTACTAGAGTTCATGTATATTTTGTGTGTGGTAGTGAGAAGGATGGATGTATGGGTGAAAAAGTAAAATCATTTGAAAAAACTTTTCTGTTTCCTTCTTACTTGCTTGTTTGCTCTTGTAACCCAGTTTAGTTTGCTATGAGAATCCGGGGTAAGGAAAAGGAAAGTCAAGAGAGGGAAAGAGAGAAAGTTGGTAAATCCACAAAGTGAAAGTAATTTTGGGGTAGTTAATAGTAAAATAGCTATAATAGGTACTATACCTATATTCAGTATATTATATACCCACAAGGAGAAATAAGGGCATCTTTGGTTTTGATTTGAGTCAGCAGGATTTTGATGGTGGCATGGGTGGCGGTATGGTGGTAGGAATGAATTTTCGGGTGGTGGTGGTGTTACTGCGTCGTCGTGTTGGTTTTGGGTGATGATGATGAAATCAGAGCGAAAAAGATTTTATGGGACACTGCATCTTCCGTTACACACTCCATCAAGTGCAAAAATGTGTTATTACACAAAAAACTATACCATGATGGCGTATGCAAGTTATACAAATAGAGAAAGTAGAGGAAACAAAGTAGAACGCGCGCACACACACAACTCATTCATTTCGCAAAGTCATTCATTTATTATTTCACAGCGCGTTCATCAGCATCAGAGGCAACAAACACATATCACCAGCACTGCACTGTCACAAGACGAGAGTTTTTAATGCAGACCAATAGTGTGCTACAGATATAGGCTTACCAAGAGAGAAAGAGAAAATGAAAAGACAAGAGAAAAGTTTGTTGAAAATTTAGTGTAATGAATGCAGAGCGCACAACAGCAGTGGTAGCAGCATCACCAGCAGCCATGCACACGCATTTGAATATAACATGCTATATTATGCCATGCCAGCAACAGTGACAAAAGACTCTAATCTGGCGGCTCTGTCGTTTGTTCGAGTTGCTTTCTATCTGCCTCTGTCTTTTTGTGTGAAATTTATAAGATAAAAGTAAGCAGCAGAGGAAGAGATGTAGATGCAATATTATTATAGTTGCAAGTTTTAAGCAGAATACCTAAATGATCCGGGATGTATTGTTGTCTTAAAACTTAAAAGGCTTGTAAAGTAGTATATATATGTATCTAGAACGCTTAACTACTTTCATGTTGATGATGAGTGGTACACACACATATTATTAACTGGTTGCCAGCTTACATTCATATTTACTGAATGAGAAGAGAGAAGCAGAGAACTTGCATGTTATGTGTTGTAGAAGATGGGTTGGGTTGGTCGGGGACGGGATAATATGAAACATGCTCTGAACTTTTAAGGAGGAAGGAAAAGGGAACAGGGATTAGAGTCTGCTGGTGTGTGAGAGGTAAAACTAGGTAATGCGACGGATAATAATATGAGGAAGAAGCGAAAAAAGTATGGATGTAGTAGTATGACTGCTGTTCTGACGTGGTGGTGTTGTTGGTGACACTGAAAACTTTTTCTCTGAGAGAAAGATGAGGCAAACGATTTTGAAAGTGTAGCAAGCAAGTTTAACCATTTTCCTGAAGAGACACAGAATAGTACGAAGTGTCTACCTATCTGCTTCTCTGTGTCTAATAATACATCAGTATGCAAAAGAGTTTTGGGATGGGATCTAATACATTCATCGTCAAACTAAATCCTTTCTTTGTCTCTGGCTGCTGCTCCTGGCGGTATTGGATGCTAGAGAGGAGAGAAGGGAAAAAGAACGACGTTGCTGCTATCTTCCTCTTGTTTAGTATGGGTGTATGCGTGTGTGTGTGGTTTGATATTTTCTACCGGGGAAAGCCAAGTGAAAGTAGAGAAAGAGTCATGAGAAAGGAGGCATTCCATGACAAACAACGGGAGCAAGCTTTGGAATACAAAATGAGGCCAGCAGAGTAAAAAGCATATTAAACAAGGCTAGCATACTGCGTATAAAAACGCCTATGGATATATCATTTTTCCTGGCAGAATATCTACCCAATTCGGCGAGAGGGAGATAGAGAGAAAAGATCTCATAATAATTTACGGCGTACAAAAGGTGAATTACCAGGAATAGCGGTTGGTATAGGAGTAGAGAGACCTGTAGGCTCACCACCTACATTGCTACATACTTGTGGTAAAGGTAACAGAGGAAAGTAGCTTTTTTAACCAACAACATAATAATATTTACTGCCAGAAGGTGTACAGCCAAAAAGCTTGTAGGTAGTGGAGAATGCCTGTACAGTCTAGTGGTACGTGTTTACCGGGGACAGAAAGCGAAATTATCGTTGTGTATGTATGACGTGTATTATTATACATGCAGAAATGGTAGAGAGCCAAAGTACCTTAGCTTTTTGCTACTTGATACCCACAAAGAATAGTTTATTGTGGATTCGCATTTGTAATTTTTCTAAAAGAAAAAAGTCCATTTTCATATTAGCAACCTATCTACTATCTACTCCGACCACCTACCTCACACGTATCGCGTAGACACGTACCTTTTCATTTCTATACGTTCAGTTGTCATGTAATATTTAATTCAAAACTGTTATATTGTGGTCATGATATGATGTAAAGAAAGAGAAAAGACAAGAAGCACGACGTGGGCGGATTTTGTTTTGTTCTTTTTATTTTTGGCACACTGACCCATGTCCATCCGTTACCTCCATTTTCCGCTCAATTCATTTTCACACAACGACAGGACTATGGCATCAGCAAACACAACAAACAATCGCTCGTACTCTGTTTATTCTTTACTTATGACAAAAGTCTCTAATGGAGTGTCCAATAATATATAGGTAGTGTATATATTTATAATATACATATATAAACTTGAACACTGTGGATTTAATAGGATTTCTTCTCTATTTTGTTCCAAGAGAATCAAATATTTATCATGAACACGGTGCATAACCCCGCACATCTTGTCACTAATTTAGATAAATAGTCCAAGAGAAAAAATGAAGAAAAAAGCAAACAATGAATGCATGGGCAACGAATCACTTGACTACTTTCCGTTTCCCTGCCTTATTTTTCAGAGCCCAAGTTTTGGCACGCGGAGCGAGAAAGGTGGCTCCGCCGTGACTGCTGTTGTGACTATGAACGAGCTAGTTTGGCTTGGGCCTCTCCCACAAAAAAACAGTAATTTTTTCGCACACGAACATAACCTTTGCAGGTCAAATTGTTTTCCAGGGTTTTGCGATGGATTGATTGTTGTGCTGTGGTGGTACCTGCTACTGTTGGTGTTGCGCGCAAAATTGTAATCAAGATAATTGCTCACTTATTTACGTTATTCAATGGCCAGCGAGTGTTGTCTGGTATGATGTCTGCCATGGGATATGTTTTTTTGCATTGTCTGTGTTGATCATCCAAGTTCGTTAGTTAGCCCATTATTATTAACTAAGGAAAACGTGATTGAGCCATTATTGTTGAAGGAGGAAGTTTGTTTTTCTATTTATTTATTTACTTTAAACTGAACAGCATAAATTTTGGATAGACATGTTTACTAGACAATACGACTAGAAAGGATTGACAGATAAAAAATTCAAAAGAGACGAGCACAACAAAAAGGTGGACCCAAAGTACCCAAAACTATGATTTTAATCTTGATTGCCTTCTTTATTTTTGAACAACATGTCTGCATACAAACTGGAATTCGTACTATGCGTTATAATAAATGTATGCATACTGGAGTAATAAGAAGGCAGGGTAGATTTTTACAAGATAAGACGAATGACTTTGATGGAACAACATAAAAACGGACAAAAAGCGAATTGCTATTTCAACTACCAGTATTAAAATATAGATACATGCATATGTACTAATAATGTACAGTTTATTGCCTTTTCCTTATGCGATTTTATGCGTTTGATGAGAACTGAATAGAGAAAGGGAGAGAATAAGAAGTATATAATATGGACATGCATAGGTAGACAGATAGAGAAATGCAAATAAAATAATGATGGGCTTTTGTAAATAGGCTGCCTCTCATGGGAACAATTTAAGTGGCATTATCTATTTAACGTATTTGCATATGTATTTGACGTACATACAAACAAGGGGAAAGTGAAAGCCAAGGAAAATATGTATACTGCTATAGCCTCTTGTTACAATGGTAATCAATATTGCCCAACTTAACTCCAAGCAGAGAGCCTCCATAACTAGAGAAATAAGTATAGTCATAACAGTTATTATTGTATTGTCGTAAAAAAGAGATCACTTTTTATATGACTGTTGGCAATTATGCAATCCATGACTACTTGACTGTATTTGTGTGTGAAAAAGGCGGACTTCGTACGGTTTTTGTTGGCATGAAAAGCCCCACAGTTTAGCTACTTAGCATTTAAGCAGATTGTATCACATAAGTGCGTAAAAGGTAAAAGTCTAAAATAATTGTCTGTCAAACACAAACAGTAGAAAATATTTGTACACAGGCTGCACATACAGCCTATAATCGATGGTGACGATGCGTGATGGTCAACATGGTGGGAGAAGAAAGGAGACAAAAATGCCGAAAATAAAGTTGACATTTATGGCATGGCATGTTCAAAACAATGTCAGTTTCATATTTACTTGAAAATGCGCGAGTTTTTCATGTCGGCGAAAACATAATACTTTCATCTACATTTAGTGGCTGAAAATTGAAAACCTGTCAAACTGAATTTGTATATCAGGACGGCAATCTTTGAGAAAATCCGAACTACACAATAATACACACCAAAAATTGAAAGGATTATTATACACCGTGTGATTACGCCATACCAACGCGGTTGGTATTCTGGCTCTGGTTCTTTCCATAGATTTTGACAGGCAGGCACGCAATCCTATACCTAAAAAGTGTGACCTACTCATACAACAAAGCGCCAAAGGAGAACAATAATATACAATATAACAATTACACGTTATATAAAACTTATAATAGTAATGTCACGTTTAGTTCCCACTTTTCATTCTCTCCTTATGGCAAAAAGTATGTTGGTGTGTAAATAAAATTAAGGCAATTTCTTGTTTTTGTATAGCAGTGTAGCAAAATCAATTTTCTTCATTAAATTGTTACGCAGCTGCATATTTTATTTCGCACATTTTTTTACGATAATATACAAAAGCGAGTCAGAATGACCAAAACTAATCAAAAAGTTGTGTAGATAAAGATAACAGATAACAAGTATACAAGATATAAACTCTGCCTTTCTGATGTCAAATGCACTGCCAAAAATGAAATATCCCAGGATAAATATCGATCCAGCTACCTACCCGTAAGAATTACGTTTATGTGTATAAATATTTATACATACATATAACAAGCCATAGTTTCTTTCAACTAGCGAAAATATCATGCCAGTTGTGTCATGTGGTTCAATTACCTGTAAATTCATTCCAAGTAACTCTCTTGGTGAAAATAAGTGAGCGTAGCGATGGCCACACAGACAAGGAATAACTGAGCGATTCCATTAAACAAAATTAAAATCCCTTTTATTTAGCCACTTAGCCTTGAATAAACACGGACCCTAGGAATTGGAAGAGCGCAATATAGTGTGCCTTCAGGGTTTCATCGCCATTGCGCACAGGGACAACATGAACAAACAACATTTGTTGTTGTTGTATAACCCATTTTCATTAGTGTGTGCGCCAACGACAAGGAAGATCATAATGATACTGATGATGGTATATGAAATTTAGGCAAAGAACCAGAGCCATATCCACGTTAAACACACACACAACCACCGTCAATGCTATGCTGTTTGATACTCTGATAAAAATTAAAGTGGAGACGCATACGGGGAGTCAACAAAATGAAACACAGCTAGCTTGTTGTACGGCTTGCTCACATAACAGTTTACATAATATCTTCGCCGCCACCGCCAGCAAATAATTAATTACTAAGAGTACATTTTTCCTTTCTCCCTTCTCATCTCTGGTAGGAGACCCCTTGAGCAGTTTGTAGAGGACATTTGGTGTCGTCATCATCACCATCAAATCAACAAGAGTGCTAGCTAATGCTAACAGCGGATCGCACAATGTACATAGGTAGATATTTTCCCTCGTCGTAAGTGTGCTAACCAACCAAGCCCTTGTTGTACCCTCGCGAAACAAACAAGAAAGCAAATGCTAGTGATACGAACGACGCAAATATATAATGCAAAATTCACAAACAACAAAGGCAACTGTGTTGTCTCCTTGAACTAGCTCACCAGCAGCAGCAGGAGTATTTGAAGACCGACATCAACGGCAGACAAGCAGGCAGCTGTGTTGAGTTTTCGATCCTGGCTAAGAGAATATAAACTGGCATAATAATGGTACACACTGCTACAATCCTTATGGTGCTGCAATTCTTAAGGAGCTAAAGCCAACGAACTATTTTGTCTCAAAACACAGATCCTCTGCATTATGTTCATGCAATTTTAAAGATAGTAGCCTTAGTAGAAGCGGCGGTGGCGGTGATGTAATGGTACTTGCCGTCCTCATGGAATAATACGATGTTATTATCATTATGCAAAAGTGTGTGAATGAGAGCATCAACATAATGCTATAGTAGAATGCATGGCTGGAAGGAAAATTAAATACTAAACAAGTCGAGGAAACAACATGAGTGTAGGCAGGAGCCAACTCCACAAAAATTGGTTGTTTGTCAGAGGGAAAGAAGAGATTGTCATCATTATTATTATGATTATCATGCAATTTTGCGCGTTGGGTTTGAATGCACATCTTTCTCTATAGCTGACTGCTATAGTGGTCCAGAAGGAATATTACCGTTCTACTAAAAATGGAAATGGAGTGAAAAAGACAATGAGAGGTTATTCACCCATTCATTCCTTCCTTTTGAATCAGGTTTTGTTTCCTTTCTCGTTTTCTTTGTTCGTACGCTTTCTCCCCCTCTCTTCCCGCCAGTCACTCCATGACATTTTGACATTGCTTTCACGAAAGAACGAAAGAGAACAACTAATACACATACTCATATATGCCATTTCCGTTGTTTTGGAAGGATATGTCATGTAACGTGAAGTGTTTCGTAGTTGCAAAACTTGTATGTGCCAACAATGTCTGCTGACTAAAATAAAGAATAAGTTGAAGGAAAATCTTTTTTTGCATGACGTTGGCTAAGCTACATCAGGGTGTCTAAAATACAATTTTTTCCGCAAAAGAAACGAAAACATTTAGGAGGGAGCTGTGATATTAGTGATGCTATTATGGCACATACTACACCACAGCATCACCTAAAATTCATCTCGTCATCAGCACTACTACCGTTGTCATACTAATTGTATTACTGTGTACTAGTATTAGTGCTCGCTATTGCAATATTGCTATGGTCTCGCTCAGCAGGATATTAAAGTGGTTTTTGCAGAAGCACTAACGAAGCGGAAAAATCGATGATGACTTTGCTAAATACAATGCCGCTGTTATGCCATGAGATATTAAAGAGCAATGTTGCTTGGCAAGATAGTAGTAGTGGCGACGAAGGCAGCACCACAGGAATATACATTCAGCATCCTATTCATTGAATAGATTTTCAACTCGGTAGGTTGTATATTGACTGGTTTGTATACACTACACACATGGTTGTTGAGTGTGTGTAAAGTTTAAGTAAACAAACTGCATAAGAGAAAATTGCAATGCAGTTCAGTGCCATAGTAGTAGTAGCTGTGCTCGGAATCATTCCATGATTACGACCAAGAATTCCATTCAATTTCTACTCTCGCCGTTTTGCTCAATAATTCAGATGGTGAAAGGCAGAAAGAGCATTGAGGTCATCACATTTTCCATGGAACCAAGTCAAGCCAAATCAGAGAGCGAGAGAGAAAAAGACAGAGAGACCCAAACACAGGAGTAAACTGAACTGGTATGTCCGGCTACAAAGGAGAAGCTTATATAACAAACAGCAACAACTGTAGTTGACGGGAAAATAAGACCACCTCCCAGAACGACCAAAAGACCTGGAATAAGCTGGAGAGTAGAGAAGAGACCTACATTTTTTCATCACATTCAATTGAATGCACATGGGCAGTAGGAGAAGTAGGACCAATGCTTGTCAGCAGAATTATTGAAAAACGGATGTTGTGTCTCCTTGTTCCCTGCTACTTCTCGTGGACTTTGAAGTACACTAGCTGTACCACTTACTATTGCAAACAAACAACTTGGCCGCGACATCCAGCCATCAAAGCATCATCATCATCATCAACACAAAAAAGCTTCTTTTCTCTTGAGAGACAAGAAGACTCCATTTCTCTACAAATTCTGATTTTTTTTTCATTTATTCACTTCGACTTTGTGTGTACGAGTATTCCCAAAGTTGGTACTCGCTACTCCAACAGAGAACGGAACACAAAACAAAGCCATCATGAATTTCATCATGAAAGGATTTTTCTTTTCTGTTGCTGTATTCTAGTAAAACTCAGTAAAAAATTACAAAGCATTACATTCCAAACCAACAAAAATGGCGGTTTACTGTTTACGTATAGTAGGGCTGACGGTTGAGTGGGTAGGTAGTTCAGTCGCAGTCACTCAGACGAAGAAGATGATGAAAAAGAAGGGAAAATTTGGTGAAATAGCTTTTCTCTTTTCTCCTTACTTTGTTGAGGATAATACTATGAAGATATAAAAACGAAGGCCATACTATTATGCTGATGACGATGGCGACAACAACAACAGCGACGGGAGGACGATACTCTTTTTTTCTCTTTTAGAGAGCAAGATAGCGAGAGGAGAAAGGGAGAGCGAGAGTGAGTGAATGTAAGTACACTATATCCATTCAAAGAGGACATTAACTGACAAAAACGAAATCTTCTCTCTTCTTCGGCGCTCACAACAACGATACTACAACCGTGCATCTGTATGTATTATATGAAAACAGTGAATATCCAGTATTTTTTGTTGCTGTTCGTGTACTGCTACCATACTGCCCCGTTTTATGTGACAACCTTTTTTGTCCTCTATTTTCTGTCTGCGTCGACCTATTTCCTTCACCAGCGTTGAACGAGAAAGTAATACAGAAAGCAGTATACAGACAAGAATACAACTGTGAGTGAAAGCAAAACTTTCTCTCCTTCAATGGTACACTGATGATGTGATGTGGTAAGAATGGAAATGCATACATTTAACATTTGCCATCATCTGTTTCTATGAAGTCACTAGAAGAGTTTTATCGACACAGTGGATGTTATCTACATACTTCGTTCTGTGAAGAAAAAGCCAATCTTGATGTGGAACACGATAGCACTGAGGAGAGATGAGGGTGTAAGTACTGTAAACGAAGACGTTCATCTCAAGCTTTCATTGCTGCTGGGGCTTCTTCGTTGCAAAAACTTATACTGTATGTGGTTTAGCAGAGTTTAAACTACTTTCTCCATCTTGATGGCCGTGCCTTCGTAGCAGTCATTTTCGAAGAGGGGGAAAGAGGAAGGAGAAAGCAAGAACAAGCTCATTATCATCTGGGATAGAGAAGAAAATGTAGGGAGAGAAAGTCATTAAGTGTACAACGGAACGGATGATGATGAGGAAACCGAGAGAGAAAAAAACTAACGGAGAGGATGAAACTTTTTTATTCTCGATTATTTTCTCTTACGCTTTTTCATCGTATCCTTTTTGTGCAGTAGAGAGGCAATAAGATTAGCACTGTTAAAACTTGCCAAAGGGTATCCCTCCTGATACACAGCTTTCTCTTGTGTAGCCTTTCTTTTGCAGAATAAGCGAAAATTGCATTTTAGTGCAACTATTCTCGTACTCGTACATATGTGTATGCCTACTCTTATTGTTTGGCACAGTTTTATACCAAGGTTCTCACAACACCGTCCGTACTATCCACTTGGCAGTTTTTATTCTAGCTATGCAAAAAGTTGAGCTGTATTAGGAGAAAGCTCATTATTCTTGGTAGTTTTCCTTTGGTTCGAATATTTCTTGAGCAACGGAGAATGGAGGGATAATCTAATTTTTGAAATTTGTGAATGTAAAAATGTCTATACAGACTAATTTCTAGTAATAATTTCGTATGCTTCTTCAGCACTCTAGTTGATAGGAAAATTTACAAATATGAGTTTGGTTTTACGAAGAAATGAGCATCAAGGCCACTTCACAAAAATGGATCTTGCTGTGAATGACGCTAAGAAGTTTTGGTGTCAATTATGACCTTTTTTGCTGGTCATCTAAACGATTGAATCATTGCAAAATTCACATAGCCCATAAACTATTATATAAAAATGTGAAATAAAGTGTATATATGTGGCTTGGTCCTTTGAAATATTCAACGTCATGATTCACACGTTCACACAGGAAGTACCATTCTTTATAGAGTAAAACTCAAAGCGGTCCACTTGTCTGGTCTTGCAATTAATCTGAACTTAAAAGCAAATGAGGTGTTAAGTATAACATCTTTAAAAACAAATTGAAAAGACGTGTGTAAGTGGGTTTTTATTTCCGTTACGACAGTGGGTTGATCCTACGTTGTTGTTTCCCATAAACTTTTTATTTTTCTCTTTGCACGATTCATCATATTAGTTGGATTCTGGCTGTGGTTTTCTAAAAAAAATAATTAACCAAGTCCGTAAAAGGTAAACTGAAATAACAACAAAAACAACGTAATGATGATGTGTGTTCTAAGTGTCAAGAAATATATTATTCTCTTTCTCTTCTCAGCAGCTCCATTTTCTTTTGTATTGCAGGGGAGAAGACAAAAATTGTGTGTGTAACTTTATCTTTCATGTTTTATTTTTGTTACGAGGATAGAGAAAAAAGTAAACATTTCAACAAATCTCTCTGTCTTTCTCCCTTTCACTTCAAAGCTTCAAAAGAAAGATCACTACAGGAAAGGCTGGTGCTTTGAGTACAAATATCAAATTTAGCAACATCTTATATGTATATACATACACGGAATGGATTCATAATATTACTCTGAACTACATGCACTAACGTACATGTTCATCCGTGGGAAACGGTTCGAATATCTTTTTCTTGTTTATATAGAAGTACAAGTGGACAAAAAAGAAAGAAAAACAGAACGGCTACTATTACAACACATACAAGCTTTGGAGTTGAAGCTCGAGTGAAAGGAAGGGAGAGGGAACGCTTTTTACTTTACTTTCACTTTCACCCAGTGAAAATTTTTCTTTGAACTTGTGTAGTAGGATAAGTACAGCCGTGCAAGTGAGGTAGATAGTGAAAATATGTGGAGACCTTGTAAATGGGCAGGTTCTCTTTATCTTTCGTTGTTGAATTGAATGAATTTTCGTTTTTTCAACTTGTTTTCTTTCCCATGAAATGGTTCCCAGACCAAGACCATATGCATGGATGGTCTAACTGGCCAACAAAAAATGAGAGAATTTTAGATTGTGTTTTAGATGTCGAATGCTGACATAGCATAACTTGCGGAGCACATAGTATGAGCTATGTATGTAGCTGTATAGTGAAAAAAGAGGCAGCATGCTGAAAAGAAAATAGAAATGTTAACTGACAGATCCGGAATTGGAATTGCAGGAGAAGCAGAGTTCTAGTTTCGCCTTTGCTTTTTCTCACTTTATATATTTTTCTCTCTACTTTTTAACTCTCTTCATCATTTTTTCAGTGAACAGTACATGTGTCCATTTCGTGCAATGGGGCTGATGGCTGATTGTGAGAAGAAAGAAAAAGAAAGTTTTTAGGTCATATCAATATAGTAGTGGTATCATGTAACACAGACTATTAAAGAGAGAAAATTGAAAAATCCTAATTTTAAACATACCTAATGTTGGCCGTTAATGCTCACAAAGTAATTCGTTTTACGTTACTCCCATATGCCCACCCACACATTAACATTTTATACAGCCAAACCCATATTTAATTTTGACATGGAGGTGTAATTAAACCGTTGAAAATTGTCATATGTTCATACTTATTTGACATCATTGAGTGCCTGTTGATAATTTAAATAAAAGTTTTAATTAGCAGCCTCACACTTGCCAATTTGTTTCTTATTTCCTCCCATTTTTTCATCGAAATAAACCTTCTAATCAACTTGCTATTTAAATCATTATTGTTTCACATTTAAATGGCAAAGTTGATACATACAAAACCCGTTTTTGTCATTCATCACAATTAATTTTACGGCACGACACCTACCTTTATAATGTCATGCTACATTCTTCCATTTCTATAGCTCTGCCTGCTAAATCTGACACACTGTCAATATTCAAACTGCACACCCTATCATTATAAATGATATAACTATTTAATAATTATTCCAACTCCAACCCTACTTCAAAGTAATCGAATAAATGAAATTTTTCCATTGTCAAATGAACAGTCTATCAAAATCCGATTCTACTACCATAAATTATTTCTTCGTATTTAGGAGCCAAACTCTGAGTTTGAAGCGTTGAAAAAGCCGTTACGTTATAGTGTCAAATTCCACTCCAGACGTTCATTCCACTTTAATGTTGCTGGTTTAGGTTTCGTCATGCTAAAGTAACATGAAGTCAACATTTTAACTATAATATCACGCCATCAGCAGGCTTCCATCTGCACATTACGGGTTTCCTACTGTGCAGAGTTGTATTACTTCGTCTTACTATTTGCTTTTGAATCTGATGGTCATATGAAAGTGTATATGTAATAATACGATTCTCCAGTTATGACAGCATTGAATAAACAATTTCACTGTGTCATATTAAATAGGCGCTAGTAAATGTCGGTTACGAAAATTGTTTACAACCATTTGAAAAAATATATACGTGTATGATTTCCAACCTTGACATCGTCTCTTCTCTACCATCACCACCAACAGCAGGCCTAATGATCTTTAGTATTTTGCTTTCTTTTTGGACAAGCTGTAGGCCTCGTTTTAAATGTGAGGTTGGTGGGTTGATTTAATACATTTTTAATACCGCCAGCCATCAGCATAATCATCGGCAAACAAAGTGATTGAAATGAATATAATGCGTATGCATAATACATCACTGATTCTACTCCGCTGGCACAAAAAATTGCACATTGTCCAAAAAATTGTAAATATAGCACAACTTGTTTCGAATCATATCGTATCCTACCGTCTGACAGGTTATCAATATTAAGCTTTCCCACAGCATAATAATGATATTCCTGAGAAAAAAGCCACATTCCCCCATGAACGTGCTATCAGATTCTTTCTTGAAACCTATTCAACCAAGCAGTCATTCACTCATGCTTCTCATGCATGTGCCGGCATTGGCATAATCATAATAAGCCAGTGTAATATTGGACTCAACCACCAGCAAAACAGTGCAATCATCCACACAACAAACCATATCATTATGCTACCACCATCAGTTCTACTATGAGAAGTAGAGGCGAACCTTACTGAATTTTTTCAATGCATTTTTCCACGCTTTCTCAGTATAATAAGTAGGTTTTTCTATAAATAAATATACAATACATATTATAAAAACACAAAGCATGCCTTTATCATCATCATCATCATCACAACCAACTCAAATTGCTTCTGCTGTTCTCCTTTGCGTTTCTTTCCAGTGTTCCACTTGCCTTGGCATAATTCCCCTCCTTCGTTGAAGGAGAGAAAAACAGCAGCAGAGAACAGTCGAGAGAGAGAAGGAAAGAAAGAAAGCAGGAGAGTAGCAAACGGAAGCCGTCGTCGTGCTAATGGATCTCCTCTTTATATAAACCAATACAACTGGCTACATATTTAGTATTGCTATTATTATACTATTTTGTATGTACCTTGAATGTAAGTGTGTACACCGTACACGCATATCCCAAAGAAAGAAAGAAAAAAGTGAAAGTAGTAGTAGGTATTATCAGTAGAAACACTTTGTACTTCTCTTCCGTCAGCAATGGCGGCGTCGGTGTCGGCGGCAATGGGAAAACACAATAGCAAAATACACACACAACAAAACCATCATGATGATCATCAGCAATAGCAACAACAAACATTGTGTGTGTGCGTTGTTGCGACAAAAAAAGCAATCTGCTTGCCATGATGTTCGTTCGCCTGTTTTTTTCTCTTTAAGCTTATAAAACTTAGCTACTTATGTAGTGAAATATACACGTACTTTTGTATATAAGGTCATTTACTTTCTTCTCAGAACTGAGCTCAGGGAGAAAAGTGTGCGTATTGTATGTATCCCTATGAATTTGTATTGTTAGCTTTGGCACTGATTCTGATTCCTCTACCGCACGCAAAAAGCACTAAAAATCCCATGATTCTGTGTATGTACCCGAATCTGAATGGATGGATGTGTAAGAAAGCAAGAAGTAATGCATCCATATATTTATAGACACCGTGAGTTATTTAGGGTAGGCCGGATAACAATAAAAATGCTGCGGAGAAGAAACGTAGAGCCTGTTTGTTGAAGTTGAAGAAGTTGATGATGATGATAAGGTATCATTACAAAAATGTAAGTTGACGTTTCTTCGTTCTTGCTAACTTAACTAAACTATGTGTGTTTTCTTTCTGGTTACTCTGTTATATAACTGTATGTTAGTCAAAATGTAGTAGATATGTTGTTTATCAAATAACTATGGTTGTACTTCTTTTGTATGCTTACTCAGCGTCTAACCTGCTTCATTGTTATCATTATCATCATCATCATCTTTACGTTCATTAGAAACTTGTAGGCAGACTTTCCCCTTTCGTTTCTGGTAAAAATCCACTCAAACTTGCCGGCATTTTTTATGTATATGGTACTTTATTTACAAGAAAATGGAAAGTTTGCTTTTTTCGTTGAAGGAGTTTCTTCTGGTCTAGAAAACAAGTAAACAATTTGACCATAGTAGTAGATTTTATCAATGAACTAAATAGTTGAAGAAGAAGAAAATGTTGTACAACTTTTAGTAAGAGTATGGCTTTCTGACTCTTGGCGAGGAAAACTTTAACTAGAGATTGTGCATGTGGTTTTTTTGTTTTGGTTTTGGCAGTCGGTTTTGGTATAATACCTAAGAGAATGGAAGCCGTGGTAATATAGTCAAGTAGCTGTAATACCATTTTATTTTAGCCTTTAGCAATGTTTCAGATTTTCCCATTTCTCTCAACTTATTTGTTTTTGTACTTACTGGAAATATCTGTATACAAAGAAACACAGAACAAAAATTAATATAAAATTGAGTATTCATAATAGAGTAATACACCAGAATTCCGGGAACGAAGGCAAAGTAAGAAAACGATGAGTAGCAACTTGGCTTAGGCAGACTGATTGATAGTGACGGGGCGGTAGATAATAACCGTATTTTATTACTGTTATTGTGCTACACTTTTGATTACCAGTTAGTCTAGAAGGAACATTGAGGACAAACAACAGTAATTTCATCGTACATACTACAAATAATGTAAAACCTGATCGTAGAAACTGCGTGCGTAGAAATAGCAGTCGGTGGATTTTACTACATGTCCTTACGCAAAGCTAAAATTGTACAATAATAAGTGAGTGGAGCTAGTATAACGTAGTGGTATCATTATCATTCTTCATTATAAAGGCCCGAATCAACAATGCCATCATGATGGATTTTGTATGCCCATGTAATTTTGTTTGCATTTGATTTTCCTACATACAACATACTTCGTATCAAGCAATAGCAGGAGTGCACAATGTGCTTAGAATGCTCTTTTGTTTGTATGTAAATTTCATTTAAACTTTCTTCCTTCCTCTAGCTCGATTTCCTATTCATAAAATACTTTTAAAAAGTTTCACTGGAAAATGGGTAAATGCGCTGTACTGCTGCTGCCGGTCGGGTATGCCATGAGTATCAATTTTATACTCCAAACCCGTTTATATACCTGTGAAATGAAAAACTAAAACTTTCCCCTCCTCCTCTCATATTCGTTTTCCGGAAACTTTTAAAATTAAATAAAGTTATTGATGTACAACAACTGGTGTGTATGTGTTGTGTAATACAAACGTAATACATCCGCATGCCATCATGTTATAAGCTACTACTATGTAGGAGGATGATAAGTAGATATTTTAAAATGATGATTGAGTGCTCTTAGTGTTATACTTATACACTGTTCAATATACCATCTTGTAGAAGACTGCTATATTATGGGTTTGTTCTCTTCAGTCTGACGGTGAAAAGTTTTAAAGTGGTTTATCTTTTTGTAAAAAAAGTTGTTCAATTGAATTGGGTACGTCTGTGTGCATAGCACAATTGCCAGCACCAGAAGAGAGGTGGTTCCAGTACTTGTACATGTTTGTCTTTCTTGGGAAAATATCAATTACATTTGAGCAGACTATATATAAACATACACAAAAGCAAACGAAACCAAAAGGAATATTATAATATACAATCGTGTTGCTTTCCCTGAAAAAAAGTTTAGACTATTTACTATACACACTAGTAATTTATATAACGCCTTTGCTTCTTTTGTGGTTATACAATGCACTTGAGATTCTTGGAATACCTACCACCACTGCCCTGACTGTTACGTATCGTATGACGGTATTGCTGTTAACCGTGTTCTCTCCCGCTTATATACTCCTATCGCTTTACACTTTTTTACAACTTTCTCCCAGAACACGAGCCATATTTTATTAAAAGTCAACGTACGATAAAAATGGTGTGTATAAAAAGAAGGGCACAATTTTACATTCCAGCACGACACCTTCCTCCACATTCAACCGAATGCCATACCGGTTAGCTCTAACAGCATTAACTATACTGCTTTGCCTGTGAAGAAAATAATTATTCGCTCTTAAGACTACGTGTATCTAGAGACTGTTGCTTTCTCTCGCGCGCTCTCCTTCCCTAATAGCACGTCGAGTGATCCTTTTAGGCATTTTATTTCGATAATAAATCCTAGTCGCGTCTTCAGCTTCTTACGTTTCTTACTATGCAGCTTATGGTGCTAATAAAATTGACTGTCTGCTCTCTGTCCCGTTTTGAGAATGAAAGGAAAAGGAGCACCAATGCAATGTCGCCGTCGTTGCCGTGGAAGAGGTAGTATTTCCAGTGAGTTTTTTGTGACGTGCAACGTGAAATCAATTTTCATGCATGAATTAACGGAAGTACAAGCAGAAATATCATCTGCTGACTAGCTATAGCCGCCCTCCTCTACAACTGGTATAAGCTCATTGGACAGAAGGATGAAGGAGCTTTTATAATTTTTGGTACTTTACTTGCCTGAATGTTTTTCAAAGCCTGTTGCTGCTATAGTTAACTGTACTATAAATAGCAACACAGTCATTGCAATCCAATGTATACTTTTACCATTATAATTTTTCTTTTATTACGATTGCGACTACGTGACGCAATCAAAAAGTCTGGCGGCGACAAGAGTCCGGTCTCTCTTTTCTGAAATCTCATTCAAATTCAAGAGAGTGTTTTACGTCAGTTTGTTCGTCATAAAAATGGAAGGATACTGTGAATAATATACCCATAGTGTAACTCTACTCTATACCGGAACGTATTGCACTGTGCTGGCAGATTTCAAGTTTTTCATTTATATTTCTCCTGAATATTTTATACAATTTAACAAGTTTTGCATAATAATATCCGGTTCTTGTTTAATTCTGCATTTTCTCCCAAGCTACGAGGTGGGATATAATTCATACCGACGAGGATGATAAGGGACATTGATAAAATGCATAATAACCTGTTGTGTACCGTCGTAGTAAATTAAAAATGTAAACTACCTCATTTGAACTACTGCTGCATACCACTGCATTTTTTACGTGAACAAGACATTTTTTTAGGTTTTGCATGTTACATTCCTGGCTGCCATGTTTGAAGGACAGGTCGTCACGCTCACTTCACGGAACATAAAATCATTCTTTGTTATAATCAAAAATTTTAACTACCTGCCAAAATAATATTTCATTTTTATAGGCAAATTTAATAAATTAAATTAAGCTTTCATTCTTGCTCTGGGGCATTTTGCTACACATCCACCACAACCGGTCAAGCAACAAAGGGAAAGGAAAATAAAAACCATCTTACTCACGTACAATCATCATCATCAACACCATCAGCCCTGTTTCTCTTCGTAATGCATAGTCATTCAAACAAAAAAATGCTTTATGGAAGGCTGAGTCTCCCACCCGAATTTTGATTACTTTTTTGCTTACATCATGATCATGATATAAACTGGGACAGAGGTGAAAAAAGTAATAAAAAAATCACGCGAGATCAACATTTTCTCCAGTAAAAAGTTTACATCACTGCCTTACCAGCATGGACTTTATAATAGGTAGGTAGTTCAGTAGTATATAAGACTGCTGTAGATAACGGTGTTGTTCCATTTGCTCCATGCCAGTAAAAAACTGTAAGAATATCCATGTACTAGCTTATGCATGAAAGTACCTACCTGTATGCACCCATATAAACAATATGTACCTAATATGCAATTTTCACAATGCAGATATCAAATTATGGCAACGAGTAATATTATTTGGATATATATACTTACACATATACATGGTCCCTGAACAGGCCAACCTTTCCAACAATTCATATTTTTTATCTTTTTGCACACTTTTACCGCAGTCACTAGAAAGATATTTATTTTGGTTCCTATACCTATCTGCTCCAAGTATTATATAAGTACATTGCAGTGCGACTTCTGAAGCTAAAGCCTTATATTGTCGCCAAAAAACGTTAATGCTGGTGTGCGAAATACTAAGAAAAAAGCGCGACTGTTTATTATTATTACTAATATTATTATTTTCTTCTAGTAGGCCTTGAACCAAGTAAAAAACTTGTTCAAGGAGAAAACTACACACAAACAAGTCAAGAAAAACAGCGTACAATACATAATATTTTGTGTATCAGAAAATTGCAATCAAGTCCATATAATATGTGTATATACTTACATCGTTTGTTTGGATGTAATGTGCTGTAGAAGCAGCATAGCAGTTGTAGCAAAAAATATTGTGTGCTCTACCAAGTTTTTTTTCTACCATCATCATCATCGCCGTCAGTATGATTAGTACTACACTATTCTGCTCACATGCAATCATATTTATCCAACAAAGCACCGTAAAACTTATTGCCCCTACAACGACTCCGACTCCCAAATCTAAATTGCATGAAAAGGAAATGAGCGCCGAAAAAATGTATGCATATCCACCCAAATAGCCAGAGAAAGTAATAAGCAATCTGTTCTCTGGTAGCGATGGTGCTATGTATTATGTTGCAAAAATCGAGTTAAACTACAGTACTGTATATCCCGGTCATAATGTAAATACATACCAAATATTATATATGCAAAAAATAAAATTGTACATCGGCCAAAGTACCATAGTAATATTTTTGTAATCTAGAAATACAATCAAAACACATACTATAGAGTAGTGGTAGCCAAGGATAAAGTTGTATTGTAATGGTATAATATTCTGAACTGGTAAAGGTGACTGTTGGCATGACATACGCCATATTGCATTATGGAATTATTATGATTATATCTCTATATATACTCCCACATCACATAAAAGTTGAAATATTCTATGTATTTTGATGCATGCATTTTTTGGGTCTGGTACCAAAAAAACGCTTTATTTTCCTCCTATTTTGCCCTTTTTGTACCCTTTTGCAAGTATGCATACCCAACACTTCTCTGATTTTTCTAGGTTTCCCCGGATTTTTGGAGTCGCTTAGATTTTTTCTTTTTTTTTCAGAACTCCAGCAGAGAGGAAACCTAATGATGATGAGAATGATGTAGGTAGGCATGCATGCAACTCGTGTGAAGTGAAAAAAACGACAGAGTCAAAGAGCAGTCGGCCTTACTATTTGGTATAGGCTTTCATTTCTTTCTCAAGGACCTGAATTGAAACAAGCACACTGAGCACATGGTACATTTAGATACATATTGGTAAAATGAGAAAAAACGAATAAAAACAATAAGCAGACGTTTCTTCCGAATCATTTCCTTCATATTGCGTTACGATTACGGCAATGGCGACGGGTAATATTAGGTGAAAATGTTTCACTTCGAAACGATATCCTACAAAAAATAAGAAGAAACGCAGATAGGTTTAGTGATGATGACAAAAATGTGATAATAATCAGGAATGTTTTTGGGAACGAAAAAATAGGTGGGAAAACAGCAATAGCCGTATAGACTCATACTCAACTATTATGATAACACTTTTCTTCATATTTTTTGGAAGTGGTTAGTTATGTGTGAGCTCCCTCCTTTTTCCAATGACGTTTTACGTAATATGAAAATATGGAGAAAATCCTGATGATAATATTGCTGCATAGTATGCGGTGGCGGTGGTGCATTGATGTTGGTGATGATGGGAGCGACTCTGTTGATGGTATCCTGCTGATAACACTTTTACCCGCCGCGAATGGATATACCTACATAGGCTTACATTATTAGTTTCCTCGGCAAAATGCTTTCAATTCTTGTTCTCAAGCGGAGCGTTCCTGGTGCAATAAATGCATGAATGCCTGTCCGCTTATGTTGAGATGACGATGATGCGATCAAGTTAAAAGGAAAATGTGTATAAGAAAAGGGAGTAAGAGGCTACTTAAATGTCGTGTCGTGCAAGACGATTCCCAGTCGCAAGTGAAGAATGCAATGAACAAAGCTATATAGCACGGTTTATCCAAAAAAAAATAAAAGAAAGGAATGGATGTGTGCACTCACAGCAGCACATCATCATCACGAACACGTACATCCACCATTTATCTACATGTACATAAATATCTCTCTGATTCTACCCAGCAGTTTTTGTCTGTCTATGTGTCTTCGAAGTCCAAAATTCAGTATAGGAAAGCCCAGTATGCACATTGTTACTATTATTATGTAACGTTTTATTATTGGAAGACTGGATGGACGAAGACAAACTGGATACTGTTATACTTTCGGCATTTCTACTGCTGGCACATACGCACGCAAAACGACCACGGCAACTATGTATTTGGCTCGACACACAACAACCAACAATCATTTTTATGTGGATTGCTATCATCATTATCAACATCAACATGATGGTCGTTGTAACGAACTGAGAAAATCGTGGTCGTCGTGCGTAAAAGATATGAGGATATGAAATTGTGGCAGTATGGAAGTTGGTAGCAATCTGCCACCCCGGAAGAGAGGCACATTGGTGTGGTGCCAGAGCGAAGAAATGTATCTTACCAACAATGTTAGTTTTTTTGGCTGTTGTATGTATCCTTATTCCATAGTTTCATCATGATGACAGCACTAAAATCCCTTATGATGATCATGCCGATAATCATGATCGTCAGCATAAAAGTGAGAGTAGAGAATGCATGATTCTCGGGAGCGTCGACAAGGTAAGTTTGATAGGAACAGAAAATAAAATACGGCGATAAGCAGAACAAGACGGGATAAGAGAGAGAACAAAGGGAAAAAGATGCTAGCAATTTATCTGCTTGGTTGAGTTAGCTCCTTGTGCTTGTGATGCACTTTGGCTTTATCGGAAAATTTTCACTTTGATGCTTTTTCCAGAAAATAAAATGGTTTAATCAGCAGCAAAATCACAAGCAAACAAACGTGCCGACACATCGTTTACTTACTTGCATGCATGCACGCTTTGAATTTTTTTCTGGCAATCTTTTATCCACCAGCTTCACTGCACATTCAATAAAAAATGTGCAGCGACAGCAGCACTTGCAGCGAGCACATTTTTTGTTCCCTTGTGCATGCCATTCCGTTCCATTTCTTGTGATTTTACGGAACAAGCATTTCGATTGCGGCCCTGTCTGGCCGACAATGCATCGACCACCCACACATACACCTTTAAGTTGCGATGAATGAATTCAATTGTAGTAAATTGAGGGTGTGTGGGCTTCTACATTATAATATGTTGATTGCGTGTGCTTTATTATGCTCGTGCTGTTGTTCATTTTCTATAACCAACTGCTGCTGGTAGGAAGAAATTTCCTTTTAATTCCCTTCTTTCTTCAGCTTTCATTATTCTCCTGGATCATTTTAATTTTATTCTCCCAGCAATAAACGCTGCTCGCCCACCGGCCATATTTTATAATGTGCCACCTTTACTACTTGTATTCAAAGTAGTCCTCTACTCTAAACGCTTAACCTTGTTCATTTTGTTGTCGTTATGCTGATTTTATGCCACGTGTCTGCTTTCAGTTTCGATTAAAATTAAAAACAAGCAGACTTAACATATAGTACTCAATTTGGAATATAAAGCAGCATTGCTGTGTTTATGTGGCTAATTTTCTTTTCAACTTTTCATCATCCAGTCAAAAGCACACATTCACAAGCAACGCGCAACTCAAAGAACGAATGTACTCCACTTTAAATTGTCTCCCAGCTTCCATTTCTTTGATGAAAGCTAAGTTCATTCAAGCAAGCAAAATGCAGAG
>JAHZMV010001329.1:0-19381 GCA_027743765.1 Coecobrya sp. COE2 | reverse complement strand
AGTGGATTCCCAGTAAATTCGCTTAAAATCCCTACTACTTCAACTTGGCTTACAACAAATTGAACTACATAATCCAATGTTAGTTCTATATACAATGTTGTCAATGAATCTCTTCTTTGTCTTAATTGTATTCGTGCTGAACAATTGTTGGACCTAAAGTGATGACGATGGCGATGGACTGGATGATAATAATGAGAGCACTTATGACTTACTTTGCTGATAGGTAGAAGAGTGGTAAGTTGGTTGGTGGGCATATAATCATTGAAGCGCTGTGCTGTGTGGATGATAATGATCATTTGAAAATTGTGGTTTTAGAACATGAATGCACAAATATTCTACTAATGTTGTGAAGTGGTTTGCTTTTAGTATGCACATTTATCTATACAAATATTGTAAACAAATGAACAAAATGCTGAATATTGTATTAAAACGGCTTACAACTTCCGTGTGTGAAATAATAGACATTAAAGTTTGTATTATTGCCCTCTTCACTTTTCCATCCTGTTCGATCGAGCTATGCAAAATGTTGATTTGAGAGATACATATAAAATGGTTTTTAAGTGCCTGCCAAAACACATTAATTTCATTCCAGCACATTGAACGAGCTCCCGCACATGAAAGCCATGAAATTTCATTATATTATTTCTGTTCAAGTTTATTTGCTTGTCGCTCGCCCGATTTTGCAACAACTTTCTCAAAACAGAGTTTTTAGTCGAATTGGCAATGGTTTCTCGATTGGGCGGTATGTGTGTACTGGCTACTAACACAGCTACCGTTGTTAGCCGTTTTATGTTTTAGCACCNATTCCAGCACATTGAACGAGCTCCCGCACATGAAAGCCATGAAATTTCATTATATTATTTCTGTTCAAGTTTATTTGCTTGTCGTTCGCCCGATTTTGCAACAACTTTCTCAAAACAGAGTTTTTAGTCGAATTGGCAATGGTTTCTCGATTGGGCGGTATGTGTGTACTGGCTACTAACACAGCTACCGTTGTTAGCCGTTTTGTGTTTTAGCATGTATTAATTATTGGTTGAACATATTATGCCTATTACATCTTATTCGCGTGCTTTATACAAGGCGCACACGACATTACCATTATTAAATCCTGCGAAATAATGCACGAGAACTATAAATTAAGGGAACATGGGGAAGACTTTATGGAGCAGAATTGGTGGTACACTACCAGAGTAATATAATAGTGGTAACAGTTGTTGTAACATTTTATTTCCTTCATTATTATTGCCACTGATAAGGAAAACGCGTAATTTAGATTATTGCCTCTCATCGCCTCGGTCGCATGTTTTAGTACTAGTTCTATTTATCATACAAAATTATAATGCATTGGTATTAGGAATCTTCCTTCCTCTGCTCCTGTCTGTTTGTCCCTTATTATCCACCGGATACATTTTATAGTCCCGAAGGCTATGCATTTTTTATTATGTATGCGTGTAAAGGAGAAAGTAAAAGTGGTAGAGTCGCAAGGGACAAAAGTACTTCATTTATTCCACTACCCCACCACCACCACAGTCACCTATATTGCCACCGGCAATCGGAATACCCGTACATAAAATAACGACGCAGAATGTGAGTAGTCCAATAAAACCAACTACCACATAAAATTGCAAGCTACATATGTTTACTGTGTTATGCCTTTGACAAAGTGAATGTTAGAATTTGACATTGTTCCTCCCATAGAATCTTGCTACCTATGGAAAAAATCCTTCATCATGTTCAAGTATTGATAACTTCTCTCCAGTTGACCGAATTAATGAAAGTGGTTCACAGTGCCCCAAAATCAATTGTGGCTTATTTCAGACTGTGGCAGGGGATTTATCCACTTGCTGGATAAAATGATATCCCTGCTATTCTGTTTATTCTGTTCAAGATAAAATCTAGCAGAGACAGGAAGTGAGAGAAAAGGAAAGCAGCTTTCACAAGGTATGTAGCAACGAATACAACGTTTTCTCTTCTATCACCCTACCAATTTCTCGGTGCTGGCTTATATCATTTTGCATTTACATAATAATGTGTATGTACTTACATCAGTGTATGAAAGGGGAATGGGTGCAATTGACTTGTTACTGTGTGTAAGTAGTTGTGAGTGCTTATTGAATTTTTAATATGGAAAACTACTGTACTTGGTCGCACTAGGTACATCTATCCATAGTGAAGACGGTAGCATTATGATAAGTAAAAAAATACTGACCGAGCTAAAGTCTTATTACTGTTGAAGAACTAGAATGAGAAGAGAAAGTGGTACTAAAATGTGTATTAATCATGAAAATGTATGCACGCTTGCACTGTTCGTCTTGTTCAACAAAAGACTATAATAATAATAATATTGTACTTGTCTTTTTCCGCACACTGTCTGTCTGTTTTCCCTTAGCATGAATTACTATTATCCACTGCACGCTTGCACTCTTCGTCTTGTTCAACAAAAGACTATAATAATAATAATATTGTACTTGTCTTTTTCCGCACACTGTCTGTCTGTTTTCCCTTAGCTTGAATTACTATTATCCACATTCCGGATTCTCCCTCACTTACATAACTGGCTGTAAGAGTTGTGTTTGAAATAATAATAATAAAGTAGTGAATAAGAAGAGCTATTGTTTGGCATACAACATTCCTCCCCTATGTACTGCCTAATGTTATTGTAGACTGTAAGCTTCTTTATAGCCTTTTTATTACGGTAAGGAAACACAAAATTACTCGTACACCAAACCAACAACCAACTCACTCAACTTGTCCTCTACTATGTACCGCCTAATGTTATTGTAGACTGTAAGCTTCTTTATAGCCTTTTTATTACGGTAAGGAAACACAAAATTACTCGTACACCAAACCAACAACCAACTCACTCAACTTGACTAATAAAGTTTATTTTTTATGATTGTCGTGCATTGAATTGCTATTGATGACGGTGATGGTAAAATTGCAACTATCTTTACGATGGTTAATAGACTGTCTCAAATGGAGGTTGAGTGGATACAGAAAGACAAGCTATGTTTATGGCACCTTATTCTCTGCTTTCGTTTATTTTTCCATTTCAATAATGGAAAATTATAAATATTTTAAGTCGCCATTACGTTTTAAGCACGTGTGCAAGACATTCCATTATCCCACAAAGCGTATTTATTCTCAAGCAACAAGCCACATCTAATCCAATGTGCAAGCCACATAATAAATAATGGTAAGAGAGAAAAGTACGTTAAATATAATGTTTTGAATTGCGATCGCGTACATAGCCACCATATGACCAACCTTTTTATTTCACCAGAGAAAAATGTCGGCAACCTGAAAGTTGGTCTGGGATGATGATGACGTGGATACAAAAACGTAATGGAAAAGTAATGTAGTAAATTGACATGTAAAAAGAAATATCTGAATCGGGGTTTTAAAACTTTTTTTCTTTTAGATGCCAAATAAAGACATATCAGACAGACAGGTAGTACGCAGCTCTATTTACCTACATATATGAAGTTTCATTCATTTAGTCGTATGTAAAATGGGTAGCACAAATAAGACATAAGATCAAGAGTATATGGTCCTTTATACTTTTATTATAAATGATTGAATGGGTCTTTGTCCAAATATTATGATTATTGGAGTTGGGCGCTTTTTTGATGGATCTATCATCATAAAATGGGGGAAATAATGATAAAGAAGACAAGCTAAAATTATTTTTTTCTTTGTTGAATATTTTGTTGTTTCCTTTTCAAGGGAGTTTGTTTACCCCGTTGTTGAAATGATATAAAATGGCGATGATGATTTTGATGGTATTTTGTTGTTTGAAGAAAGTAGTTTCGGGTAAAAAAGAGATACCTAACCAACCGGTAAAGGCTTTAGTGTAATAGAGGAAATTGATGATAGTCACATAATATTATATAGCTATTGTATTTTGTAAACTGGAAAGGAATAGGTAATCATATTGAAGGTATAACATCGTTTTGGCCATATGATTTTGATCATCTTGATGATAGTTGGAACTTGAAAAGTTTCCTTTTTTATCTCTTTTCCCTTTGATTCTAGCTGGATGACTCTATACTTTGCTGTTAAAGTTTATTTTTGGCCCATTGGTCGATCATGGAGAAAGGAGTGTAGGAGTTATCCATGTGGATAGAAAGAATTGTTGCAATAGCTAGTATTCCCAATTCCACGAATCAATTGCCCTATATATTACCCAATAACACTTTAAGTAAGTAAATAAGTATTGCTATCCATCTAACAGCTTAATGTGTAGGCAAGCAGAAAGAAAGCTAAAAAAATATGGATGGAAACGAAAACTGCTGCAAGTGGGAAATACCTAAAAGGAAAAGGTGAGAGTAGGGCGAGAAGAGAAGTGAAGGTGCAATATTATTTTTGTAGTGCCTATAGAGAAATGTCTGATTGTCAGATCAGACTCTCTTGTGAATCGTGAACGTGAAACTATACAGTCAACAAACAGAGTGTAAGTCCCTTTACTCGTTATTCCCGTTGAATTGAAACAACCAGCTTGATTTCATTTCCGGTTCGTTCGAGTTCCCACTTTCCCATCATAGCTATGTATATAAAAGTTTTTAGCCTATACCTTCCATTGCACCTTTATGCTTGTTGAGCAGGTTAAATTTGTGCTTTGTAAAGTATTAAGGAAGTAACGCAAATATATTTGCCAATAAAAACACAAAATACTCATTTAGTCTAGACGAATTCTTAATTTCTCGGGCAGAGAATGATAAGTATTGGCAATTAATTTGTTTAACAATTCCGGATGGTTGGCTTCGTGAATTGCAGTAGGGAAAAGACGTAAGGTAGTGGGAAAGGGATCTCAAAACTCCAAATGATTGTCACATTTAAAATTGTAATGTAACGCTAACAATATCTCTACCATATAAACGTATGGGCAATTTTGATGGTCAAATAGAATGAATCATTGCCAGGTTGGGCCAATTTTTAGGTATACATGCGAACAACAACTATATTATTGAATTATAGCAGGGGTAATTAATTTGTAATTGTTAAGACCACAACCAGAATGGCTCAAGGCAACCTTTAAGGAATGACATAACATAGAAGCTAAAATGCCGCAAGTTTCTGGCGTGGTATCAAAATTAAGGTACTAATACACTGCTTAAATACTAGGTTATACCTTGTTTTAATGAATGAAGCTTTCATTGACTACTAAATGGCATTAGCACAAGCAATTTTAACACATATTGAAGAAGCATAAATACAAGTGTACACCATGAACTATGAACCTTCCATAAACTTAAAATATTGTCTGTTGGCTGAGAATGATAATGGTTGGTTAACTATTTATAAAAGTATGTAATATGTCTACGTGGGCACTAAAAAGGTCAAGGTGCTTCACTGAAGGCTGATGATTATCCGGTGGAAAGGAAAGTGAAGATATGCTATTTGGTTGATCTAGGGATCTGATAATTTGATAAATACTCGAAGCGTTGGTTGAATGGTATAAATAAAAGATTTTTTACTTGCCAGTTTACCACAGGCACGTAGTACGAGTACATTCGGTACGCAAATACAATTGCATTTCATGATTGTAAAAGATAAAAAGAAAGAAATGTGAATTGGGTAAAGTAAAAAACGCAGGAGAAAATTGTCAATGTCAAAAAGCTATTGATGTTAAGATCCACTTTATTATTGTTCACCCGACAGGCCGTTGGGTCCTCGTTTTTCCCCTTTTATCCCGTTCAAAAGATGAAAAATGTACTTGAAAATAATCGTTGCCTTCTATTTTTCATAACCTCATATGTGAAGGTTTGTATTCATATGCAACTTTGATGATATGGCGGTTACTGTCTATTGTGCCGATCCCAGTGGCAGAAAGTCCGTACATTTTTCTTAGTCAATGTGGCAAGCAGAGCAAAGGTCGCGCCATCCACATTTTAACAAAAAGATAGGTAACGACCTAAATGACACAAGTAGTGCAAATGTGCCTTTTAGGTAATTTTTAAAGAAAGCCTAGTTACAAACGTGCTCTTTGAACGACATTTTAATGCTGTAGTTTCTGCACTGAGTTGGTTTGGTAGTTAATGTGAAGTGTTTATAATGATAATGTAATGAGCAGAAAAGGATGGAATGTTCTTTTTTGGTTGTTATCTTTAAATGGATACTTACTCTCGTTTTAACTTTCATCTTGAATATCATGGCAAAATGTAACAAGATTGTAAAAGTGTCGACCATGATCATGTAATCGTCATAACGCAATATAATTTTTTCTCTATTCCGATGATGATTATCAAAGGCAAAAAGGGTCGACATTTACCACATTCTATACCGGATATAATAATGAGTAAAGGACGATGAACATGATGATAGGACAGTGGTGTGATGGCACTTGAAACGGTTGAAAATGGTCCTCTTAACATTTTTCATTTTCACCACGTTTCCTAGAAAGTTATATGCACATTATAATGCACCTCTATGTGCCTCTCATGCTTCTCTTTTCCGGAACCCAATTCACTTTATTTCACTACTGTCATCGTTGTTGTCATTTTAAAGCTGTTTCTTTACTTTTTTGCTCACTACCATATTCCCTTCAATATTACATATTTTATATAACATTTAATACATGTGTGGAAGCTACTCCCCTCCAGGAGCTTTAGTTATAGTACATGAGTAGAGGTAAAAGTACACTATTAGGAACAGTTTTAATAATGGTAGGTATTGTGATGTGTTTTATGAGTGATGAAAATTCGTATATTATATTAATTCCGCCATACCTTCCTGTGTTAAAATGGTGAGAAAGGGTAAATAATGAATGGGAATTTCCCGTTAATGAGTATGTGAATAGTGTAGATGTGGTATGCTGGAGGGATTATATGCAGGAGTGATTAGAATATGTAAGGACGCCCGCCCCCGCCACACTAGGGGCGGGCCCAGGATATCGAAGATGTATGAAAAACAACATGCAAAACCGTGTGTTATGAATTAAACGTATGATTTATTGATTTTCTGGATGGATTGGGGGAGAACATGATGCGTGATGACGATAAAAAAAGACAAACTCTGGAATAATACAGGTGCACATAATATATTTACACTGGATAATATATTTATATATATTATATTTTTTTTCTCAGGGTTGCGTTGCTTGAAATAGTAGTGTGTACTATTTATATACGGGTGGGGTGACTGCATCAGTTGCACTGTTTTATTCGTAATATTGGTGGAGCGATAAAAAGCTTCGGACGGCACGCCAGAGACCCACGCAACTCACCGAGAGACCCATTTATCCATATTTCAGCAAATATTTTTCTCCGGTTTGCACTTTTGGTATTATTATGGTCTGATCTGAATATGTGAAAGTATGAAATGGGGGAGAAGGACAAAATGTTTTGCGAGGGGGAGATTTGTAGATCGTTTATGAGATAACGTCACGCGATTATATATTGCGGTGGTCAGGTTGGTTGCAGGTGTGCTAATTACTTTTCATGAATGCTGCTGCTCCCCCACCAAAAATGAGTCGGTGTTTAATATGTTGGCACAGTCTTTACTCAAACATACATTATTGTATCTAAGTGTATTCACGAATTTTTCTCCGATTTGCATTGTTGGTATTATTATGGCCTGATATTTATATTATGCAACACCGGCTTTTTATAATGCATATTATTTTTTTTCTATTGTGTAATAATGATCTGAATATGTGAAAATATGAAATGGGGAGAAGAACAAAACATTTACGAGGGGAGATTTGTAGATCGTTTTAGAGATAACGTCATGCTATTTTGGGAATTGTCATTGCTTATATACGTTTTGTTTATGCGAAATGCTTTATCCCATTTGTCTGGAAACTAGTATTTTCAGGTGTATGCATAACAACGATAATATGAACGATGCAAATATATTAATATTATATAAAAAGCATTTTATTTCATTAGCACTGTTTCTGTTTCAGCACTTCAGTGTCATTGAACTTTTGTGTATGAATAGTATTTTATTTGAAACATGTGAATATGCTCAATGAATGCAGTAATGTAACTAGGGGAAAGCAAGTTATGAGTAATTTTCCACTACGTTATTATGCACCTGCTCCTGTGTAAATGTATTATAATTGAGTATTTGTGTAGAAGAGTAATTACGATTGATAAGGTCGCCCGCCCCCGCCACACCAGGGGCGGGCCCTACAATTAGACACTATAATCCGAGTTCTTAAATAATGTGTCTGGATATTAACTTTATACATTAATTAATATGACATATATAATAGCTTGTTGGAATGAGTAACTTCCCAGCAATATTGAGACAATCGGTATAATTTTTGTTTATCAGCAACCTCTCCAATATTTTATTTCATCATATTATTTATTATTACTTATTATTTTATTACATTATCAAGATTGGTGTTCACACTGGTTGGTGTTTAATTTTAGATGCGGTTTGTCCTGTTTACAATGCAGGGAAAATAAACGTTACATACAATTGCAAATTTTCGTACCAGGGGAGTAGTGTTGAAATTATATATATTATGCATTATATATGGAAGCGGCGGATTTATCTAGTTTCCTAATAGCGATATAACTATTTGTATTTCACTTGCACGTCTCACTTCGTTACCAGCTTTAAAGGAGATCACACGTTTTAATATCTGCTATCCCTAAAAGTAGCAAGCTTGAAAGTGGTATATAGTGAGTGACTGTTTACCGTGTTGGAGTGTTGTGTTATAACTTAGCACCATGGCAAAACAAAGCTCATCAAAGTCAGTAGGTCGAGGAAGACCAAGTTTACGTGTGTTTTTTAGGAAGGGGAAAAGACGTACAAAGCAAAAACGTTCCGTAATAACGGGCGATATGATCGCTAATGCGAGATCACAACGTTTAATAGATGTAAAAAAGGGAGACAGGAAAAGACCAACAAAAATTCACAAGTGTGGGAGACGAGGTTGTACATTTGAATCCAACGATTATTACAGACTTGAGGATCATATATATGAAAAGCATTACTGTTCAATTTGTGATCGAAAAGTGCAAACGGTTGACCGCCATGTATGTCGCCGCAGAAAACCGGAACCTGTACCGGAAGTGGACATAGAAGAAACAAAATTTTATGAAAAAGCAAGAGCTAATGCAGGTGCAGTCAAAACACTTGTACACGAATATCGACCAGGAATAGTAAAACTTTCTGACGCCCTTGCACAGGTGTATGAAGACTTACAAAAACTACTGGAAATGTACGTTGTGGTGTACAAAGGCATGAGAATCAAACTTTGTTTTATTGCGGATACAACCAACTTAAAAACAATGACAAGAAAATCTATGAGTTTTCACTCCCGTTTCACTCGCATCATAAATAAATTATTCATTGAAGAGGTTGTTCTCTTTAGTCTGCAGTACATTGAAAACCAGATTAAACTTTTAACCGAGTCTGGCAGCGGGATTAAAATTGAAGGTATTGAAAAGCTTGAAGTCTGCGTTGGCATATATAGACCAATACACCCTCGTGGTGGAATGGAACTGCCATATGGGCTAAAGAAACGGCATGGACTATTAAATATAAAATGCGAGGAAAACTGTTTCCAGTTGTGCGTGCTTGCTGCATTGTTTGAAAATATAATCAAGAAAAATATTTATCCCACCGAAGAAAAGTTGAGTTATGATAGAAAGAAATATTTGAGAATCAAAATGCAAAACCGTAATACATATGAGTTTTTGATGGAGAAAGTGAAAAATGAAAACACATTGAACTTTGATGGGTTTGATAGGGATTTCGATTTAAATGATTTATGGGAATGGGAACGAAATAATAATGTGAGCGTTAATATTTATGAGTGGGATGATCTGGCCAGTAATGTCAATCCATCTCAAATATCTGCGTATGGATTTGAGCAACAAATTAGTTTAATTTTGCTTGAGAATAATGATGGTGGCCATCACTTTGTGCTTATACGTAATGTGCAGCAATTCTTTGGAAAGATGGGTGATCGAAAAAAGTATTGGTGTGCAAGATGTTACCAAGGATTTACCAATGAAAGTCACAAGGATAAATGCAAATTAATGCGTGAAGTTGGATTAAAGTTACCACAAGAAGAAAACAACCGTTTCCAGTTTCAAGAGTGGCGTAAGTGCCTGCCACCCGTTTACAGAATGTACAGTGACTTGCTGTACTGCAGAGAAAAGGAGAAGGGAGAAATAAAAGCTGTTGGATTTGGGGTCGCTGTAATTGGACCAACTGGAGACGTGGAGGAGTCACAATTTTATATTGGAGAGGATGCGATGGAAAAATTCATGGATTGCGTGTTGCCACTTGCCTCACAGCTTCAGCATTTCATTTCAACTTATGAGCTCCCCATCCCTGAAATGAGCAGAAAAAATAAAACTGATTTTGATTCCGCAAAAACGTGTGTTATCTGTCAAATAGAATTTAGCTCATCTAATCACAAAGTACGTCATCATTCACACCATATTCCAGGATTTCCAGTGACGCCAGTGTGCAATAATTGTAATATTCAAATTAAACCAAAGGGCCACATACCAATGTTCTCACATACACATATAAAACTTGGAAGCCATATGATTATTCAAAATCTAAGATCCAAACACTCAAAAAAAGTATACGTCGTTCCGCGTTCAAATGAGAACTTTATTTCAATAATATTTGACTGGAAACTAAAACTGCTGGACAGTAGGAAATTTTTGGACCATCCACTTCAGGATTTAATTACACGATTAATTGAAAGTGGTGGTATTAAAAGACTAGAGCCATTCAAAATGCACTTGGATATTGCGCTTTTACAGCAGCCCTTTTATTTCCCTCATACGTGGTTTAATTCCCTTGAACGTTTATTTGACACAAAATTGCCATCAAAAGAGGAATTTGTTGATGTATTGTATGACAAGGAAATTGGAGACGATGAGTATAAACGTACAATACATCTTTACGAAAAACTCGAGTGTAAAACTTTCCAGGATTATTGCAACGCATACCTAAAAAGTAGAGTTTTTCAACTTGCTGCCGTAATGGAAGAATTTGGTGACTGGTGCATGCAGCAGTATGAATTGAGCCCACTTTACGATGTGTCACTTGCAAGTTATGCTTATTCGCTAGCGACTTACCACTCTCGTGCTAATTTCGAGATTCCTTCAGAACCAAAAATTATTAATCTCATTTTAAATAACATTAGGGGCGGAGTGTCTTCATTTATCCAAAAGAGTTGTGAATTCGTTTACCGAAAGGCTTGGCCATCACAACGTGAAAGACAGCGAAAGAACGGAAATTCTGATTGCAGATTTGAACTCCCTCTATCAGTTTTGTCTTATAAAACCAATGCCATATGCAGGATATAGGCTAATGGAGAAAACAGAGATTGACGAAATCAACATACTAAAACTTAACGGAAAGATTAGTGAGAAAGGATGGATTTTATGTGTCGACATTGACTATCCAAAAGAAATAAAAGAACATACAAAAGATTTCCCGTTCTGTGCAACCAAGCAGTCACTTGATTTTGACTTTGTGAAAAGTGGAAAGCAGCAATTTAAAGAGGCATGTGGTCCGTCACAACGACACAAGCTTGGAGTAAATGGCTTACTATTAACTCAGCATCCAAAACCAAACGTTGCTCTTTACTATAAGCTGCTTCAATTTTTTATTCGACACGGTTTAAAAGTCACAAAAATACATGATGTTGTCGAGTTTGAAGATGAGACCATATCTGAAAGATTTTATAACCAAAAATCTGGAAATACGACGAGCAACAAAAGACAAGTTTCACGAACAAATAAGCAAAAATATTGGAAATATGATTTTTGGAAAATTTTTATCCGTTCACAACAACCTAAATGTCAAATGCTGTACAACGCAAAGAGAGGCAGAACGTTTGCTTGCTAGACATGACTTTGATGATGTATCTATAATATCACCAGACGTTTCTCTCTTCTTTATGAAGAAAAACGGCGTGAAACTGGATAAAAATATACTTGTTTCATTTGTTGTTTTAGATTTGGCAAAACTCCATTTGTATGAAATTATATACGAGTGGCTCAAACCCAAGTTCAGAGATAGAATTACCATTTGTGCCTCGGAGACAGACAACATAGTTTGTGAAATAAAAGACCCTGACAAGACTTTTATTAGAGATCTCTGGGAGATAAGAGAGATTTTTGATTTTTCTACGCTTCCTTCTCTTCACCCTTTATATGACAACAGTAGAGCAAAAGAACCGGGATTGCTAAAAATAGAATATCCTTACCCCATCCAGTTTGTGGGAGTCAAATCCAAGCTTTATTCCATTCTGAATAAATGTCAAACCTGTCTCAATAATGAAATTCAAGACGTTCTTGAATGCTCAAATTGTCAAGGGAAAGACATTAGCGTTCCAAAAGGAGGACCACGGAGGAAACACACACCACATTCTGTTTATCTCCAAGCAGCGCTCCAGGAAAGCGGGATGAATGCAAAACCAATTGAATTTCTAACCACCGAAAGCAAAAACCAGCAGGTCATCGTGAACGCTCGAAAGAAATTAATCTTTTCGTCAAACGACGACCACCGCCACTGGCTGAACTACAATGAGAGCGTTCCTCATGGCTATTTATAAATAGCAGGTACACCACAAATTGCTCTCAGTACGCTACAAATTGTTAACCACATAACAGCATCATGGATATTTACGGGCCAATAGACCTGAGGTTGAAGCACGGGACTTCAATGCAGTGTGTAGGCATGAGTAGAGCCGGAAAGACCTACTTGGCCCTTAAGATCGCCCTGCAGAGAAACACTGTATATGATAAAAACATAGAAATATGTGTGTTTGTGTATAGGCAAAAGCAACCCGTATTTGATGAAATACATGAAAAAGATAGCAGTATAATATTTACTGATACCATTGATGAGTTGGAGGATGTTATTGCTAGTGGTAAAAGCATTTTGGTGATTTTTGACGATTTCTTGCTCCAGTTTGAATCAAAGCTTAACAGGTACATAAGTGAGTTTTTTGTTCACCGTGTTCACCATGAGAATTTATCACTAATATCCCTCCAGCAAATTTTATATGCTAAAAACTGCCGAGTGCTTAATAATAATACTCACTATCTGGTCATTTTTTATATGCCCAGAGATTCACAACAAATACGTTATATGGGAGTCCAGATTAAGCCAGAAAATCCAACGTTTGTTTACAGCACCTACTTACATGCAACGGAATCCCCATATTCTTATCTCTTCATCGACCTATATCCACACTCCCCTCAGTATGCCCGCTTCCGATCGTCGGTGTTTATTGATAAGGATCTCAGATTTTATCTCCCAACATGAAAAACGTACGATTTTCTCATGCAATAACGTACTTTGTGAAAGAAGATAAATACTGGAATCTAGCAAGAGAGAAATACTGGGAGTGGTTTGCGGTTGACAACGATAGGTTTAGCAACAGAATTAAAATAACAGAGAAGGTAATAGCACCAGTCTTGATGAAAAAATGGAGAGAATTCTCAACGACTACGAGTTCCTTCTCTCCCTCGCAAACGCTGGAGAGAGAAAGCGACGGAATATGTTAGAATCTGCTACGCCAGAGCAAATCCTCTCAGTTATTGCTTGTGTGAAACTGTGTGCTAAACAAAAACTTACCAATAAAAATGATATATTAAAGGGAAAGGGACACTGGAGGCGACTAGTATCACTTTTGAAGAAGAATAGTAAACTACTAACTCCTATTCTCGCAAGCATATTATGCACATTATTGAGGGAGGCCCTGCATTACGTATACACAATGCAATAATGGAGAGTATTCAGTTATATTACATAGTGCCGAAGGACGTATATGAAAAATGCACTGCACCCGAGGAATTACTTCAAGAGAAAATTTCAAAACTGCCGAAGCGAGTAAAGACCAAATTTTTAAGCTTACTTCACTATATACAACAAAACGAGATTAGTGTTGGTGAATTTGGTAATATTCCTGGGTATAATGCAACAGCATTCGACTTTATGAACTATGCCATACGAGGGAAGCACAAACCAAGTGAATGGGAAAAGTTTGTTCATAAATTAGTCGGCGCTCCGCTCTCACTCTTTTGTGAAAAAGTTAAACGTGAAGTGAAAAAGTTGAAAAGAAAAAGCCATGGAGCAAAAATATATTGAACGTGCATGGACAAACTACTCCCAGCCTTCCGCCCTCAAGGCGCTCAGCGGATTTATTAAAGCAAGGGGGCTCAAAGATATAAAGGACACGGAAAAGAAACTTTCAAAAATTCATTCATTTTCTGTGCATAAGCCAGCACGACGCAAGTACCCAACACGTTCAATGGTGCTTAAAGCTGCAAGAGAGCATTTTTGTGCTGATTTAGTGGACATGCAAGCATATTCTAGGCAAAACAAGGGATTCAACTGGATACTTTTTGTTATGGACGGATTCACAAAGGAACTTTTCATTCAACCACTGAAGAAAAAGACAACACGTCAAGTAGCAGATGCCTTCAAGCTGATAATTAAGCTAGCCAAAGGGCCACCAGGTTACACCTTCACTGATATGGGATTGGAATTTACAGGTGGGGCATTTCAAGATTTAATGAAAAGGCATAATATTGTGCACTACGTCTCGCGAACAAAGAGAAAAAGCTTCATGTGTGAACGTGTTATTCGCACAATTAAAACATTGTTGGCAAAATACTTCACACACAATAATACCAAAAAGTGGCTGGAAATAATTTCCAAAATAGTATCTACCTACAATAACACACCACATTCGTCCCATGGATTCAAGCCAAGCCAAATAAAGGCAAAAGACAGGGATGAGATTTTTCATCGTCTTTATGCAAAGATGGCCCAAGCGCCACGTCCTCCCCCTAAATATAAAATTGGTGATTATGTGAGAATCGCCAAGAACCGCCTCACATTTCAAAAGGGGTACGACAAGAATTTCACGGATCAAGTGTACAAAGTAGCTTCATACGTTGAAGGAAGCTTTCCTGTCGACAGCTATAAATTGAGCACACTAGAAGGGGAACCTATCAGTTCATCATTCGTTGACTCTGAATTAGGTTATGCTGGAGAAAACGATTAACACAACTATAATAAAATGGCAGGATCTTTCACCGTTACAATGGTCAGTAATCTTAACACTGACTCATTCGCAAATAATCACCATGCTCACTTTTCAAACCTACTTCCTAGGTCAATGGCCTTTGAGGGATATGAGGTTGCTCTACAGTCCATCCAAATCTACGATAAATATAACACCAATGAACAGAGTCCACAGCAGCCATCCGACGATACCACTCTTGCTGAATATGAAACGAAGAGGTTCTTTCCGCAAATGGGGACGGACAATGAAATTGTAATAGACCGTACAATTGGAAGTGGAATGAACGTGAAAAAAGTAGCGATCCAGTTGGATAGGATATATATCAAAATTAAATCAGGCAATGCAACGAAACAACATTCAAGTGCGGATTTCTGTCTTCTTTCAACAAGCGCAGGAAGGGGAAGCTGAGTCGGCGCGGCGTATTAAAGAGATTGCCGTTGTTTTTGATGAGGAGGGAAAGGAATTGATATTAAAGGATCCACTGAATAAAATACTTGGATTTACACAAGAACGTTTTCAAAGAGGGAGGACTGTGAATGACCTTACCCCTGATCCAGCAGCTTTCGATGCTTTGTCCGCTGATGACCCATTGAGCATTCAGGTGTTCCGCCAAGAAAGGGAAACTGTGCACATGGACCAGATTGAAGGAGATTTGACTATAAACACCGTACTAAATGGCGTTGTAAATGCCCTTGATCAAAAAGGATACGACGTATCCATGTATTTTAACAAGCGTTCAAGATCAATAGAATACGATATTGGAGGTGTGGATGTTAGAATAATACTCTCAAAGTTTGTCAACAATTGGCTTGGTTTAGATGACAGACATGCTTTTCATTCCGGAGAGGGTTCATTGAGAGCCCCGGAAGATAAAATCCTGCTGGCCGAGAGCAACAAACCAAAAACCAGATTTGAGACAGTCACACCAAAAACTTGTTCAAAGTTAATTATCATGTGTGACATAATAGGAAATCATGTATTTGGTGGGAAAGAAATGCCAATTCTCGCCGTGCTGGATAGAGAGGAAAGTGAGAATTTTAGGAAAATTAATTTTACTCCAGCCCAGCCTGTATTTAAGCCAGTCGCAGTAAAACGTGCCTCTCAGATCAACATTAGAATTCGCCCGGATCACACGGATTACATGGAAGTATCTGAGGAGCCTACGGTCGTAGAACTACTATTTCGAAAGATACAATGAGCATTATTTGTGACGAAGCTAGAAACTGTACAATGGAGGTTGAAAAGGACGGAGAGTCCAATATACCAAGCGATCTTATTCCCTTGGATCTTGGCTCTTCCTTAGACTCGTCAAAATTTCCCTCCAGTGCTGCGGTAAAGAAACGGAGAAAGCAGAGCAGTCCTCGAAAACAAATAAAAGGCGTTGTTAAACGGAAAACGAGCATTCATAAAAAGACGACCCAAGGAAGAGGACGGCCAAAGAAGGTACTCTCAAAGCGAAGTATTGGCCGCAAGTACTTTAAAAAGAAGGCTTCTAAGGTTAAAAAATCGACCAAAGGAGTGCGTAACAAAAAACGTTAAGATGGAGATGGGACAGCAAATGGAGATTGAGGAGCAGCAGCTCAGGTCGGCTGCCTCCTACCATACATCGCTTGACCTGACGTCGAAACCTCCAACGGATATTTCTATTGTGCAGAGTTTTGTAGATGAAATTCACCCACTTACATCTACGCAATCGCCACACACTCCTTTGGAGTTTTACATCGCCCCATCTAACACTCATTTCATTGATGTTAGCAGCATCCAGCTATGGATGAAGCTAAAAATTACCAGTGGCACGGGAGCGGCGCTCGCCGCCGATTCGAAAACCGTTTGTGGAAATTTCCCGATCGCCTCACTATTTTCAGATTTGGACATAAAGGTTAATGACGCCTCTATCTGCCGAGGTACAAACAATTACCCACATGCCGCAATGATATTCAGGCTGCTTACCAGCGGAAACGATCGCATAGAGACAAGGATGCAAGCAGAGAGGTTGTACTTGGAGGATGCCGAAGATTCTACTCTCGCCACAAACGAAACTTATAAGCAGCTGAAGGAGTTGGGGACAGAGTTTGAAGTAATTGGGAAAATTTACCATGGCATACTACAACAGAAACGAATGTTTGGTCCGAAAATGTCACTGAGAATAACGTTAAGGAGAGCGCCAAATACGTTTAGTTTATTAGGCGCTGACCCAGCCGCTGGAAGCAGTTTTGATGATATTATTACAATTGAACAAGCCCATCTTAAAGTGAGAAGATGCGTGGCTCATCGCAAAATCCAAGAATTGACAGAGACAGCTCTTATGAAGGGACTGCGGTTAGAGTACCCGTATAAGGATATAGATGTGGTCAGTTACAATATTCCCAGTGGAAGCATGGAGGGGAATTCTGAAATTTTGAGCATGGGACCGGCGCCGGACGCCGTTGTAGTTGGATTTGTCAGCTCAAAGGCATACTCTGGAACACCGACAAAGTCTCCCTTCTTTTACAACCACTTCAATGTGAAGTCGGTGAGCGTTACACTTGACGGCGAGCCTCAAGTTTTCAAGGAGCTCTCACTGAATCCAAGCAAAAAGATGTTCATGCATGCGTACTCTCAGCTTTTCAATTTATTGCCATCTAATGAAGGAGGAGGGACAATCTCACCAAACGAATTTCTCAACAAGGGAATGTGCCTACTGGTTTTCGACATGAACAATGCCATGAGGGAAAATAGATTCGCCTTGAACAGGAGCGGAGCCCTACGTGTGAATTGTAGCTTCTCCGTCGCTCTTCCAGAAAATGTGCATGCCGTTTGCTGGATGATCCACTCAAGGCTTCTTGAGGTTGACAAAAATAATGCTGTAGTGTACTGATGTAGGTTAGCGGGACTAGCCCGGGCTCCAATTTAGATTAGGGAGTCTGCTGTTAATGATTCGTGATATTTGAAGTGGTATATATGCCATGTATTGAAATCGAATCTACCTTGACAGTACTGATGACGCCGGGTTATTAAGGCAGAAACTCCATTCTATAATTTGTATAAATAAAGATAAAGTATATATACAACACACATTATCCAATTATGGCCAGTTTCACGAAAGCATTCAAACAGAACGGAAGCTATAATCTATTTCGAGCGTAAACTTCATTATTATAAAATGGATTTCAACCGGAATATGGCAATGGATGACTTCGATAATCGCCCAGCACCGAGCAAGAAAAGTGGAAAGATGAATGGAAAAAGCGGCGCTTGGTCTCCGTGTGGGGACAAGAATTTTTTCTCATCCGCTGACACCATGAGCATCAACAATATTTTGTTGGTGAAACGTCAGGCAAATAGATTCCATGATTTAATCTATATGCGGCGCTTGAAGCGGAAGGGATCGCCAGTGGACTTTGAGTTCCCAACTTGCATGGTCCATACATTAATTTCCAGACTAGATAATTTCCTTGAAATTCTTCCGGAAGATTGTGAAGGGGAAACTGCAAAGCCTGAGGAAACGGCAAATGAAGTGGACTTTAGCGATGAGAAATTCTGGCAGTCACAGGACACAATAAAATTATGTAATTTGTACATTACGCCATTCATGTCAAAATATGGACATATGAAATTCAGGCTATGGAAATGCGTTTCATCAGAACATTTTCGAGAAATTGAAACCGAGAAAGGCGTGTGGACTTGGAAAGGACCAATGACATCACTGAGTCTAAATGTAATCAGGAAGCTACCGGGTGTTCTGCGAAGCATTGTATCAGAAGATGAAGTCGACATTTAGATTTTCTTCCATTTATTAAAATTTGTATATAGTTTGTACCGGACTAGCCGGTGGCCTAGCTTAGGG
The DNA here is from genome assembly GCA_027743765.1 of Coecobrya sp. COE2. Taxonomy (NCBI): domain Eukaryota; kingdom Metazoa; phylum Arthropoda; class Collembola; order Entomobryomorpha; family Entomobryidae; genus Coecobrya; species Coecobrya sp. COE2. Next base: position 527 of record JAHZMV010001329.1, on the reverse strand, counting down.
GGTCTGTCATTGAAGCCAAATCTTCTCCCAGATGACACTGATGAGTCCAAGGGATGTCACATTTATCATCAAGTTTGTGATTTATAAGGACGAAACCCCAACTATATGCCCAAGTTTAAAATTCTCGCTCTCCAAATGAAAAACGGCTTATTAGCCACGGCGAACTTGTCAAATAAAGCATGTAGAATAATATTGAATAAAGAAAGATTCGTTTACTTATCGTTAAGCAAGTGTGTATTAAACATTTGCAAAAAATTCTGTATATTACGTATATACATATATGTTCCAAACTAAAAGTAACAGGTTTCCAAACTAAATCTGGGAATTCCAAACTAGCAAACTTCTGCATTATGATCTCTAGGATAATATATAGGGGATAAATTATTAAAAAATTATCATTAACTAACTGGCCATTAAGCATATTTCAAAAATTCACGTATTTAATGTAGGTATGGACAGGTTCCAAGTTGAATTTTTTACGTTTTCAAATTATAAACTGGATTTTGATGTTCGTCACGTTAACAATT